>JADGJH010000206.1:14248-25279 GCA_027596945.1 Physocladia obscura
TGGTCAAAATAAATAACAATAAATATACCATAAACGGCGCCAATCCAGTTCCAGCGCAAATCATAATCAATGGAACGGTTATATCAGTCGGTGCCCTAAAGCTATCTTTACAGCTTCTCACAACGGCTGCGAGTTTCACATTCTCTACTCCAGCAACTCTCTTGAAAAAGCCACTTGCTTGGCCAAAGTAAACTTTGCCGCTCACTGAATCAATATCTTTCACAACTCCGACAGCAATTGCAACACGATTTTTCAACACCAAAGGAGACGAGGCAATCGAATAACGTCTTGGAATAATCGCGGAAACAGACCCCACGAACTCTGCCAAAGAGACATCGTTTACAGTCGGATATGCATTCATAAGATCCAAAAGAGTCCTGTTTTTTTTAAGAAACGCATCGAACTCCTTCTTCGCATTTGCTGAAATGAGAAATCTAAGCGCATCTGCAGCAGTAGCATCATTCGCCTCCAATTTATTAGCAAAGAGAGACACTATAAGACGAGTTGGTGGGCCAGAAAGATCAGCGCGGTGGGTCAGCAAATTTCTAAAAGTCACTGGAACGCCAATAGGCAACGAAGCAATAAGCGATCTTGTGGATGCAAGTGACGCTGGATCGATTTCAGTTGGGATGAATGTCGCATCAAGTGCAAGCCCAAACCCTTGAGCGACTGCTTCAACAATATCGGCATCGTTTTGCGGGTAAACTTCAAGATGGTCTCCCGGAAGGTATTCTGAGTTTACAGAAATTTCAATATGGCGCGTCGATCTTTTGGAGTTGGCGGTGTTTTGCAGTTCACGGTTGACAAGAATTGTCGAAGAAACGAATTCATCCTCTCTCCGCGCTTGATTCCAACCTGGCGCAGATGGCAGAACTGTGGAAGTCGTAAACCCGTCCGTGACAACAACTGGCTTTGATTCTTGAGTTACAGAAACATTTCCTCCGAAACTTTCGATCCAAGTGGAATATAGGGAACGCAAAAACTCTACAAAAAAAGAGAAGGAGAGAAAAAAGAAGAGAAAAGTCAAAAAAAAAATAATTAAATACTTTGGTTGGTCTAATTATACCTTCGAAATCGCCATCAATATCTTCGTTTGCATCACCAGCTCCAGCAGAAACAAATTTAACACCACCAAGCTTTTCCAAACCTTCATTGACTTTCGTTGGGAAGGCCTGATACGTTCTCCATTGTTTGTTGCCGCATCCAAAAACACAATAATGCACACCAGCCAGAGGCTGACTTTCTGCAATTGGTTCACTCGAAATCCACTTGTCAAATTTAACTGCATTATCAGGCGGGGTGCCGTTGTAAGTTGAAGTGACAACAATCAAAATATGCTTAATAGATGGCTGAAGTCCATTGGGCCCCTGAGACGCCAATTTTTGTCCTACGCGAGTTAGAAGGCTTGGCAAATACTCGTCCAAGGAAGATAAAACAACATCTTCCCAACCAAGTTTCTTTGCTTTGACAGCAATAGTGCTTGCGTAGTCCGTTGAAGTGCCAGTGTTGCTGCCATAAAGGATCGTAATTGGCGGCAACGGAAAATTGCTTGGCTTCAAATTGGTATTATAATTTCCGTTATTTTCAACTACCAGTTCAGAAACCGCTTTTCCTGGAACACTGGGTTCTGGTAAATTTATTTGCGGTGTAATATACATCCACATATTAATTGGGGAAGTTGTAGCGGCACCAGGATCATAAGAGACGGCTTCGGGGTCAACTGTGGTGAACTTAAACTTGCGCAAAAATACAGCAAGGCCGATTTTAGCTTCCTGCATGGCAAACTGTCGCCCGATACAGCCGCGGGCGCCAATTGAAAACGGCATCCATGAATAAACACTTCTTTTGCTTTCGTTTTCTGGGAGCCATCGGTCCGGATCAAACACATCTGGATTTTCAAAGACATCTGGATTATAATGCAAAGCATCTGTGAAGATTTTTTTAAAATAAAAACCCGATTTTTAAAAATGAAGGTATGAAAACTTGATCTTTACCTATTGCAATGACGGTGGTTGTATGAGATGGAATTGAATACTTCCCTCCGAAGAGATTAGTATCACGTCGCGATAATTTTGCGATCTGGCGGACTGGAGCGTGACACCTCAAAGTCTCTTTCAAAACGCATTCAATATAATGCAACCCGGCGACTTGCTTGTCAGTTATAACATCATCTGAAATTCCCACATTCACAATTTCTTGCAAAATGGCTTTGTGAATGTTAGGGTGTCTGTCGATTTCGAACAAGGCCTGGCGTAAGGAGGAAAAATAAGATTAATAAGATGATAGCAACTACTCCACTAACCCAACAAAGTGTGTTTGATGTAGTTTCATGGCCAGCAATCAAAAATGTCATAACTGCTCAATAGGTTATTTACACGATAACAAAAAAAGAGCAGAAAGAAATAGGCACCTTGATCGCGAATAAGACTATCATTCATTCCTTTTCCGTCCATTTTAGCAGTGAGCATGTATGTTAGGAAGTCTTTTGGAACTTCTTGGTTGTTGGCAATTTCTTGCTTGCGAATTTTGATGACTTCTTCGACAATTTTGTGCATAGACTTCAGCTCACGATCATAACGATAATTTGCAGCCAACGGCAAAGTTTTGTATATCTATTTATATATGTGTAAGTCGATTAGATATGTGAAGAAGATTTGAGGGATTCACCTTGAAACTGCGGGCACGAGTAATTCCCTCTTGCAAACAGAATGCCATTGAAGTGATAAACGGATGAATTGGAGCATCTTTGCTGTCCAGCAGTCCAAAATCGTAACCAAATCCAGTTTTTCCGATAGTTTCAAAAGTGAAATTTGTCATCCAACGATTAATTAACACTTTCTCCCCAGAGTCTGAAATTTCTTTGAAAACCAAGAGAGTCTTGTTGGCCAAAGAGCCCATTTCGTGCGAGTAGGCGCGGATTGCTTTTGGAGCAAAAGCTGGGATTAATAGTTTATGACCTAGAATCCAATCTGGATCATCTGTATTTGAAGTGAATAAACCTTGACCTATCATTCATTAATTAATTTCAGGCTTTTTGAATTTGAGAAAGATATTTACAGCTGACCTCCAACCGGTTTAATTTCTGCCAGTCCTCCAGTAACACGTTTCCAGAAAGTTTCAGTCTCTTCAGCAACAATTTCTACATCTTTCGGGTCAGCAATCCACACACCTGGAGGACCAACAGTTGCGAGCTTTATGATGGGACCAAATTTGCGGAAGAGATTTCGAACTTGGTTCAATGGGTCTGGGAGAATATCATACAGATTTCCAAAGATCAAGCTAGCTTGTGGACCAGGAATATCAGCCATTTTGGAGTTCGCTGAGATACTGGCGCCGGTTTCAATCACAACAATGTCGCGCGTGCGAACTTCATCAAAAGATGACAGGGGGTTTCCATGAATGTCGCGGAAAAAAATGGACGCAGATCCTAAACCGAAACGCGCGACCGTATCATTCCGCAAAGCATCGAGCGAGGAATATTTGGTGACGTCAAATGAATGGCCATCCTGCGCAAATACGATTTAAATAAAACAAGCAGCCGGTCTGAAACTACAAACCGTTTTAAAGTGCTCTTCATGTCCTGCTTGAACAATAATCAGTGTTGTTGCCATTTTGTTCTTTTACACAAACCAAAAAGAAAAATTTGCAATTAATGCTGAATCTTAAAATCAAAATAGTTTTAATTACGTGTTCACATTTGTCAGCGCCAGTTCAAAATTGAATTTGTCATCCATTTATTTAATTTATAAGGAAGCAACTTTCTCCGTTGTCTCATCAAAGAAAAAAAGTCTTTGTATTGAAGTAATTCTTTTTGATTAATTTTCGACTTTGAACGGAAATTGAATTTATTTGACGCGTCTCTATGTTTACTTGAGCATACGTAAGATAAAGTTAGATAGTGCAGCTTCAACGTTTGCAGGAGCTGTGTTATCTGATGAACCGTTTCAATTGATTTTTGTGAATCAAAATGAAGGTTGTTGCGTTGGCATTTGTCCTTTTGCAGTTGTTGGGTCTGGCTTCTCTTTGCATTTGAGTTTTTCCCAGCCGCCGACCAACACTAACCATGCCCGCTATTCCTCACTACACCTTGTAGTCGGCGTTATTGGCGTCTCGGCGCAGAACCAAAACAGCGAGAACGACGAGTTCTTGCGGGCCATGTCCAAGGAGATTGCGCGCAACGGCGGAGCAGTGCGTGAATCGGCCGAACTTGCGTTTGAAACTGTGTTTCCCTCAAACAAGGATCATAGTGCGTTTTTGTTTTTTGTTTTTGTTTTCCACTTTGTTAAAGACTTACACTTATTCGCGATCATCCACACCCGCACTTCCCCGTTCTGTTTACTCGACGCGCGTGATTACTTGATCTTGTTCTTCTAGAGTTTCTCAGCGGCGAACTCACTGAAGTCGTTGTCGGTCTGACCAGCAAAGTCGCCTATCCTGTATCTGTGTTTGCCATCTCTGGTTACTTTGCCAATCCAAAGAACTCTTCAAAGCCAATCCATGAAGTAAGAAAAATCATACTCTATTCTATCCCTCCATTTTTTTGGCTACAGTCAAGATAAATTTTACGAATAATAAAATCACACCTTAGCTTCCAGCCCAAAGATTCAACATCAAACTTGACACCAAGCAGGAAGCTTCGTTACCTCTCAGATTTACTCCCGAACTTGAAGCCCAGCAACTTGTTCTCGTTGTGCTCATTGATTATTTTGATGTCGAAGAAACTCCACGTCGTGTTATCGTTTTTGAAGGTCCAATCCAAATCATTCCTTCTGACTCGTTATTTGACCTTGCTGGGTGAGTTTGGGCGTTTGTTTGTTGGTCTATATTCATTCTGCATTTTCTAGACTGTCTGTTATTGCTGCATTTGTTGGAGCTGCATATATTGGATATAAAGTTTTGACGACCAAAGATGCCAAAAATGGTTCTTCTGGTGGTTCGGCCACTTCCGTAGATGGAACCGCTCCGAAGAAGGTGAAAGTTTCTGCTGCTGAGATTCGGGCCGAAATTGAGGCCAAAAAGGATGTTTTGGATGAAGAGTGGATTCCAGTCCAATTGAAGAAGAAGAAGAATTGATTAACAGCTTTTTACTGTCTTTTTCTTTGAAGTTGAGATTGAAAATTTGAAAAAATGGCTTCAACAAGACCGCAACTTTATACTCACACACCAGTGCTACTGAGAGAAGTACTGCATTATATTACCCCAAATTCAACCACCGCATCATCGAATAATGCATTCTCGCGAACAACGGCATTCGCTTCCACTGTCTCTAAAGGATTCGGTCGTCGAACCCGGCATATGATGGTTCCTCCCAGTCTTGGGCCACTCATAAAAGACTCATCTGAATACGTACGCTCGTTGTCCCCCGTCTCTCCATATCTCTTTGTTCTCAATCTGAAGCGAATATTGAATTTTAGACGTTCGTTGATGCGACGTTTGGTGGCGGCGGATATACGAAGGCAATTCTTGGTAAAAGCGCCAAAATCGAAAATGAAGCTTGATTCGAAAATTCCTTTTTCAGAAAACTTCCCGCGAGCGAAAGTCATTGCGATTGATCAGGATCCGGCCGCAATTATGTGTGCGAAACAAATGGCTGTGGATTATGCAAATCGTGTTTTGCCTGTTCGAGGAAAGGTGCTCACTTTTCCTTCCTTGTGATTATCTTACTTTTTTTTTTACCCCAGTTTGGAAACTTGGCGGAGCTGTTAAAAAAAAATTTTGGGATGAGGTATTGTATTTTATATTTTTTTATTATCTATTTACCACCTGAAACAGTGGTCAATGCATTGACGGAATAGTGTTTGATATCGGTGTGTCTTCGTATCAAATCGATCAAGGGTATCGCGGCTTTTCAATTCGGAACGACGGACCGTTAGATATGCGCATGTGTGCCGATAAATTGTATGGCGAAAAATTCGACGAGCTTGCCAATTCTACTGTGACTGCCGAATATGTTGTAAACAGTTACGTGTTTTTTATTTCTTTTTCTTGAAAAATAAAGTGGAAAACGAAAAACAAAACGAAATGACACGAATTCAAAAATAGATTTTTTGGAAAAAGATTTGGCGACTATGATATTTGAGGTATATAAAATATTTTTAAATTAAATTTTAAATTTTAAAAATTTAAGTATGGCGATGAACGAAAATCACGAAGAATCGCACGCGCTATAGTCCAAGCACGTGAACGCAATCCAATAAAAACAACTTCTCAACTTGCTGCAATAATTGGAAAAGGTGCTGGAAAATATCTGGATTCTATTCATCCAGCAACAAGAACTTTTCAAGCGTATGTAGATATGTATTTTCTTACTTCTTTATTTGTTTTTTATTTATTAATTGATAACAGCCTTCGTATATATGTTAATGATGAGCTGGCAGAATTATCTCGTGGGCTTGCGCAGGCGACAGATTTATTGAAGCCGTTTGGGTCATTGGTCGCTGTAACGTTTCATAGTCACGAGGACCGGATTGTCAAACGATTTTTAAGAAAAGAAAGCGGAAAAGTCGAAGGACTTGGATTACGTTATCACAAAGCATCAGGACCAGGTGGGTATCGTGGGATTGATGCCTACCGCAGGACAAGAGGATTAACTCAAGGTATTATGTTGTTTTGAAAATTTTTTAACTGTCTTAATTTATTTATTTATTTTAACCAGAGGCAAAGAGTATTGCTGAGATGGAAATAGCGTACGAAAATGATACGGAGGCGTTGACATTTCGAAAAGTGGGAAATATTGAGTTAATGGAGCAAGAAAAGAGTAAAATGGCGAATAACGAGACAAATCAGCTGGTTCGAATGGTGATTCGCACAAAGAAAGCAATTAGTGCTAGTAGTGATGAAATAGCAGATAATTCGCGTGCGCGTTCAGCCAAACTTCGAGTTGGAATGAGAAAATCGTAACATGACATATAATTTAACAATTTTTCTTGGATTGCGCAATTATGGCGTAATTATTTGAAGCATCATACTCTCCAAAAAGCAAAAACAGCTGAAGAAAGTTGCTTCCATGACAAAGAATCACCTTATTATTCTTTCTTTCCGTCTGGTGTCATGATTTTACTCCGGAAACACGGTAAATTGTGAAGGTGAACCGAAAAAATTCTGAAAATGACGAGGCGATTGCGCGACGATGGTGCAATTCCATATCGACAATTTTTCTTCTTTTCTGGATTACACATGATAAAAAGAAAGGCAGAAACTACTTCGCGTTGATTCAGAATGGCCGACAAATTTGACAATCCTGGGGATGAAAGTGATATCAAGCGTCGCCCGCGAACTCACAAGGAGGAACTGGCAGCTTCGGCCAGAAAGATTGCGAAAGATCTTCCGACTTTTCCGGCTCGATATCTGAAGGCACTTTTTCCAATTATCTCGTGGTTACCGCGTTATCAGATTGAATGGCTTTGGGGTGATTTCATTGCTGGTGTTACTGTCGGCCTTGTAGCTGTCCCTCAGTCCATCTCATATGCGTCGAAACTTGCAAATTTACCAGCTCAGTTCGGGCTTTACACTTCTTTCATTGGAGTTCTGCTGTATGCTTTGTTTGCAACTTCAAAGGGTATGCTGAATTGTGTACATTCGGCAATTGCTTATAAAAAATCTGTAAAAAAAAAAAAAAAGATGTTACAATCGGCCCAACAGGTGTTTTATCTTTGGCAACTGGCCAAGCAATCGCCACATACGTCGGAACTGGTACTACCGCAGATCAAGTAACTTTTGCGGCCACTCTTGCCTTCTGGACTGGAATCATTCAGCTTATTGTTGGATTGTTTAGATTTGGCATTATTATTGATTTCGTGCCAATTCCAGTAATTTCCGGTATGTTCTTATTTGTTTTTCCATCCGTATTTAAAATTTCTGATTTCAATTAATATCTCCAGGTTTTACAACTGGTGCTGGACTGCAGGTTATTTTTTCTCAACTTCCTGCGCTTCTTGGTATCAAAGGCGTAAACACTAACAATGCACCATATCAAGTTCTTATTGACTTTTTCAAAGCGATTTCTGGAACGTCTACCTACGATGCTGTTTTTGGATTCACCTCATTGGCTTTTATCCTATTAATCAAATATGCCACTGATTACGCAGTCAAGAGACGTGGTATTACGTGGCTCAAATATGTTGGCTTTTTGAGAAACACGATCGTCGTCATCATTTACACTGGAATTTCTTATGCGTTACGTAACAGCAAAACTGTGGTGTTTGCCATTGTTAAAACGATTCCGTATGGGCTTTCAGGGATTAAGTCGCCAGATTTTTCTCTCTCGTACGCTCCGACTGTGTTCCAAGCTCTGCCTGCAATTTTTATTGTCTCTGTGTTGGAACACATTGCAGTCGTCAAGACGTATGGACGTGTGAACGGATATACCCCGAATGCTAATCAAGAAATAGTTGCTATGGGATTGGCGAATACTTTTGGCTCACTTATCGGCGCGTTTCCGGCTACTGGATCATTCTCACGTTCCGCAATTAAAACTGCTTCTGGAGTCCGTTCCCCACTTGGATCTTTCGTCACTGGTATTGTCGTTGTGATTGGATTGTTTTCGTTGACGACTTCTCTGTACTATGTTCCATCTGCTGTATTGTCGGCAATGGTCGTGGCTTCTGTCGCCGAACTTGTTTCAAAAGGAAAGATTGCAGCTGATTTGATTAAAGTCGAGTTCCTCGATTTCCTTGGCTTTTTTGTTGGCTTCATTGTCACCGTTTTTTCATCGCTTGAAAACGCAATTTACGCATCTGCTGGCTACTCTCTCCTCGTGTTGTTGTTCCGTATTGCACGTCCAAGAGTTGAGATTCTTTCCCGCACTGTATCTGGAGAATGGATTGACCCCGAAAGTGATGAATATGCTGATGGAGAATCTGTTCCAGCTCTGGATGCAGAGTCACCAGAAGGAATATTTGTATTCAAAGTGGAGGAAGCTCTTACATACCCCAACTCAGGCTATATTCTTGACTTTGTCAAAGAGGCTGTGATCGACAGATTTAGATACACAAACACATCTGTACGAAAGGCTGATAAGAACTGGAGTGATGATACCGAGGCTCGCTTTAATGCTAGACAGAAAGAAGGCCTGGTAAGAAAAAACTTTAAGAAATACAACAACAGGTGAAAAAAACTTACCCTGATCCTCTTCTTTCAGAAACCTCTACCACCTCTTCGAGCCGTTGTTTTGGACTTTTCTTCAGTGACGAATATTGACTACACGGGCTTCCAAATTCTTATAGATCTCAAGGAAGACTTGGGTCGCTACGCTGGTCGCACTGTCCCCTTCCACTTTGCTCATGTACGCAGACGGCATATCAACACGCTTCTCGGCGTTCCACAGGCTGGCAAAAATGTGAATACATCATCTGCGACTGCCGCTTTTGAAGGTGGCAAGAAGCCTTCGTCATTCAAACTGAAATTCAAAAAGACCGCCGAAGAAATTGCGGATCAGGAAGCAAGTGCGGACGCAGCACTTAACTACTTCCATAGAACTGTTGACGCGGCTGTAAGGGCAGCAAATGCGGAAACAGCTGATGTTGTATTTGAAAGTGGGCTTACGGATGTTGTTTCTGTTGTTGTTTAAAACGATAAGTTTTTGTGTATCAATTGGGAATAAAACAGTTACCAAAGTACACGTTTGCTTCGAAATTTTTTGCATCAACTAATATCTGATGTATTGGATCTGTCCAACCTACCTCAAGCCTGGAATGCTCAGGACATATAAACACTGTTGAAGCTGGAAGAAACACAGATTTTTATCCAAATTAATCACATCAAAAGCAGAATTAGGGGAATATCAACTTCGTCGCATCATAACTTTACTTCAGGCTTTAACTCACATTCTTCAAGTTGATTTTTTAGGCTCTCTTGGATGACTGCCGCGCCAAGAAACTACTTACATAAGGGACTCAAGCCTAGGAGGTTCCATCTCTGTTGATTGGCTGTTTTTTTGTTGTTTTTTTTTTTGCTGCCCATCTCTTCTATTTTCTCTTTCTCTTTTGAAACAAGTTGCAAGCAACATCGCTGTACTATCCAGCCTCATAAATTCATTTTATGCTCGTGGTTAATTATCAGTTTTACGGTCAGAGGATAAATTTTAGTTTCGTGAGTTGAATTGTTGGCACTTACAAAATCCCAGAAACTTCAATTGTAATCAAACTGCGGAACAAAATTTCAATTGACGAATTTTTTGAGTACTGATATCAATATATTTGCGTTTTTTTTTCTTTTTTTATTTTTTATTTTTGTGTGTATTTCAAGAAAATATCAAATTTTTTGATTTAAATTCTTGACCCATACAAGCCCAGCCAAAATTTTAATATTCATACAAGTCTCAACAAGCCTTAAGAGACAGTTATACACCAGAAAATGCTGGGCTTACAATTTTCAGCTAACTGGAAGTCCAAAAAAATTAATAAAAACGAAAAAACAAATTTTCACAAATGCTTTCATAAATACCTTCACAAATACTTTTACAAATTATCTCAAATTTGTTGAGACAAAAAAAAACATCTCCATAGACTTGTGAATCACAAATAAAACAAAAAAAAAAAAAAAGGGTCCAAAAAGGGTATCAGCTGATAGCACTCTGCCATAAGCAGCACCAAAACTTTTGTGCTCTCTCCCTGGAACTGGCAGGGCTGCAAACTTTGATCAAGATGAAATCACAAGTAATTTGATTGTTTTTAATAAAATATTACTCAATCTGACCATCTTTGTTTGCAGAACTTCTGAATTTAGTTGATTAAAATTGTCTTAGTGGTGAGAATGAATGGGTGAGAGTTGAAAATCAATTTAATTCTGGAGTTCAAGAAAATCAAAGTTCAGTCAACTGTGATCAACAGATAAGCCAACCACATCAAAGCTGCAAGAAGTTATTGCAATTCAAGTGCAAATTGAATTGCAAATTTGAATTCAAACCATGAGGGGTGTGTTGAAATGTGCTGGCTTGTGGCTCAGTTCAATACTATTTGACATAAAAGTGAAATGTCCAACTTGAACACATCAAGTTCCAATGTATACAACAGGAGAAGTAAATATATATAT
>JADGJH010000207.1:0-12714 GCA_027596945.1 Physocladia obscura
TTCAGCCCCTGGGATTAGTCGATCCAATGTCTCTTACTTAAACCTCAGCAATAACAAGCTTCCATTTGACTGCGCCACACCGCTTTCAGTTTTAATATCCCTTTGTGACACTGATTCGCGAAAACTTAAATCTCTTAACCTCAGTTCAAACAACCTCCGTCATGGTCTGGAAACCTTGTTGGCATCTCTTGCTCGCAACACGACACTCACAGGCCTCAATCTGCAAGATAACAACCTCAATGAAAGCAGTTTAGTAGAACTTTCAAACTCTGTCTTTCACACCAACAATACACTTGCACGTTTGGATTTATCAAAAAACTTTGCATCATTTACCGGAGCTCCAAGCAAACGCGTAATGGGTATATCGGCCATTAATCGATGTATTAAATTGTGGAAATTTTTACGAGAAATTTGTCTGACGCACACAAATCTTGATTCTGATGCGATTATTATACTTGCCGAGACCCTTGCAATTTCTACTGTTGCAAAAGTAGACGTTGCGTACAATTCGTTGAATAGCGATGCAGCCACGGCTCTCCTGGAATATGCACGTACAAACAAAAATGCAGTGTTTATAAGATTTTTACCAGTTTTGGCTAATACTGTTGAAACATTGAATACAGACGTGGAAAACATTGAAATGACGCTGATCGATGAAAAAATTAAGCAACAGTGTTCAAAAAATAGAGAAACGATAATTTCTTTGAGAGAAAAAAAATCGAACGTGGTTAATGGTACAGCAATTACTGCATATGCAAATATTGAATCGAATATGAAAAGTGGCGAAGAGATCCGATGTGAAGAAATTCAAGATTTGGTTGATGGCGATGGTGAAGAAACTGGTTCAATTTTTGGCAATGATGTTGAGACGAAGTCACTTAAAAACGAAGGAGAATTAACGTATGACTACGAAAAATCCGCATTAAATATTATCAAGTTTCAAAATGAAATTTTAGCTGCTAAAGAGCAATGTATTTTGCTTGACGAAATGGTCAAAAATCTGGGAAATTTGAATGAATTTGACGGTGAATCAAGCATTCATAGTTTGAGCGATAGAGATCTTGCCAAGGTCTGTTTTTTAATTTAATTAATATTCACTTTTTTAAAACGTTTATGTGACTGCAGAGTTTATATGAGCAAACAAAGAATTTCAAAATACGTCTTGAATATATTCTTTCACGCGGATTTGTTAAAGACGAAGAAACTGTTGCATCTGCATTTATTCTAAACGACTATATAGAACAAACTCTAGCCACCTCTACATCTGTTTTCAAAATGCAAGATTCAAAAAAGTCGTTTCAAATAAAAACAGAGCTTGAATCTTCTAACAAACCATCAAGCATTGCAAATATACCACCAGCTCAGCTGAACGCTGCTGTTTTCGGAAGCTCCAACCAGAGCGCCGTTCCGGCGAGAGCTTTGGGGAATCCATGGACAGTTACAAACGACAGAACGGACAAACAAGGCCCGCAAATGTCGTTTGTGACTGCAAGCGCGTCAATGCCACTTGCAATGTTGCAGCCAGAATCGGAAACCGATGTGTCTGTGGAGAGTTTAAAAAAAGAACACTCCAATGGAACTATTATGTTTCCAGCAATTCCACCAGCGCAAATTCTGTTAAAAAAGAGTGCAGGGATAACAATGACGAGTCAACAGAAGAAGGGAGGGTCGGTGACGCAAAAAAGCATTGTGGAAGTTCAGAAAGCAACCACAAAAAAGTCAATATCTCTGTCAAGTTTTGAAGATGTTGTTGATGGCGAAGATGATGTTTCACGAAATATTGACGATCAAAAGAGTGAATACGTTGATGATAAATTTCTGGCTGAGCTTAATTCACAGGTAAAAACATAAAGAGCAATAAAAGTATTAAAAACACTAGAAATTTTAAATCGTGAAAACGCAGATGCAGGAAATTGATGAATTTCTGTACAAGAAATGATTATTATTTTTTTTGCAATGTGTGCACACTATATTCAAAAAAAAAACTAATAAAATTTTTCCAAGTTTTCAAATTTTTTGCGCAATTCTTCACTGCCAAAAACAGTCTACTGAGAAACATATTTTCTTGTCTTAATGAGCTTGATTTGCGAGGTTCGTCTATCCTGGGCAAGATCCGATTTTAATTATCATGAATTTGTGTACGTGTGATTATTAAATAAACTTTTAAAAGCTGATTTCAAATTTATTATAATGCAACATTTAAATTTACCTGCAACAACGTCCGAAGACGTGTGATGATTTCTTTTTTTCCTGATTGACCGTTTCAGTTCTATAACCTTTTCAGATCTGATATCTGCCAACAAGTCAATGTCGGCTTTAAGCTGGAGGATTGTCTTCTGTCAGCTACTCTGATGCGGGTGTCGATAATGTTAAAGTGTTGAATTGAAAATAGACGAAAATCAAAATTTCCAATGAACAAGCATCATCGTTTGAAAACAATCGCATCAACATTCACATCAATTCTATCCCGAGTTCTCATACTCGTAACAATCACATATCTATACAAAATCGACCGTAGCGTAACATCTAATAACAACAACCGCAGCACCCAACCTGCATCAAAATTAACTGCAATTGACTCAGAAAATAACGCGTTTATTTCTCCACCGCTTATAAGTATCCCATCATTAGAACTCGGACATCCTTACGCTAGTGTATTCCACCACCCGTATTCGCTGTTACTCGCGACGCGGAAATGTACTCATGCGTGCTCGTTTGTTGTTGCGAAAGATATTGCCAGGAATGCCAGCTTCATGCAGAACGGGATGGATCATTTATGGATTGACGCGGTGAAGGACGCTGATGTAATGCATGGACGCGCTGCTGTTACGTTATGGAGCTTTGAGGATTATTTGAACCTGGCGGTGGAAGGTGGCCTGATTAAAATGATAGATGCAGTTGCGATTCCTGTTCCGGAGCAACGTGAATATACTCATGTTGGAAAAAGACATCGTTTTATGAATGGATATATGCATGGATTGGATGAAAATGTGCCAGAAAATGAAGGCAATAACAAGTTTCAAACTCTTAATCAATCCATACAAGCTATTTTGAAAAAGTCCACACTGCAAAAGCAATCTCTTTTATTCATCTTGTTTCCCACTGCACTTCCAGAAATATTGTCTCTATTGCCTCGAAATTCTGTACAATCAATTAGCATCACAAGATTGTCTCATATTTTCGCGACTCCTAAAGAATTTATTGCGCAAATCATCAGGCATTCATCTAATTTGCAGCCAAGAGGAACTCTTTTTTCAAAAAAGTCCACATTTGCAAAACGTGAAAACAAGGCATTGGTAATTGGACTTGCCAACTGTCGGCATATTCCAAACGGAGTTGCAGAATATATTTCAGATCTGCTACAAACAACGGCACATGTTTCTTTGCAAGAAAATGACGATTTTTCTTCTTTATCGAATGAGTTTGCAATTAAAGTCATTGATAAGTCAGCTAATGAGATGCAAGAATGTCTACCAGGAATGTTGCACACACAATTTGTCGGAAATAATAAAGAACGGAAGCAGCAACAGCAAATATATTATGCAAATATTGCACACGGTGCACGTGCGATGGTGTTATTTCTGGATGCAATGGAAGGGAGTGCGGGTGGAGCAGTTGTTCCAGACTTGATATTTCAGGCAATGACATGGAACACAGTAATTGTCATAGTATCGCGATATGACCACCGCGCACTTTTTCCGTGTCGGGAGTGCATTTTGTGGATTAACCCTCGCGTTGTGGAGGCGGCGGAAATGCGCAAGCGGATTGAGGGAATCTGTGGGGATCAAAATATTTGGGACGGTATGATGGCGTGGCGGGGCAAACTCGTCGTAGGGGAGATGGAGCATGGAGAATTATTTGCCGCTGACTTTTACGCGCAGTGGAACAGCGGAATCGGGAGAGGAGTGTGTCGCATGTGTGAAATTGCAATGAAGACTGTTGGATAAAAAATAAGTCAAAATGGTTCGGGTTAAAAAGAACAACAACAATAACAAGGCGGCGGAGGCGGCGGAAAAGGCAGCCGACAAAGCCGAGAAAGCAAATGACAAAGTTGATCTTGAAGAAGCCGAAATCGACGATGACGAGCCGCAGGAAACGCCGGAAGAAAATGCCAACAATCCAGCAAACAAAGACTTGCAGACGATGTCAGCCGTTGACTTGGACCCGGCACTGCTGGCCGGCCTCACGCTCGGCAACGACTCCGTGAGCAAGGTGTGCTATTCAATTCTTGTCCTGTCCATATTTCTAATTGGAATATTGTATCCATTCTTTAACTGAATCAAATCATGAATCTCGCAGGCCGTGCAGTTTGTCGCTCAGGAAATTTCTAAAATAAAGAATGTTCGCTTGTCAAGGTCTGTTTGTCTATATTTTTTTCTCTTTTCGCAAATTCAAAGGTTTTTTTGCGACAGGGAAAAGGAACTACAAGCTGTGAAAATCGACAACCAACATGTTCAACTATTAGTAAGAGTCATATTGTAGGCGTGAATTATTGACTTATCCCTCGTCACAGGTTAAGGAATTAGTAATTTCTAAATCTGCTGCTGAAAAACTGCTGCGGGAGAAGAATGGTAACCTGGATGCTGTATTACGCGCATACATCGAAATAGCATAAATAAAAAAGGAAAACCAGCAAACTACATATTTATTTTGGCATTTTACTTATATTTTTGCATAATCTCTGTGACCATTGCGCTGCACATTTTCGCGTATGGATTTGCATCTTTGAGAGCCGCCTTTGCAAGAATATTCCCATAACGTGCGCCTTGCAACAAGTCAGCATCGGCGCCATCGCGATCGCCGAGGTTCTTTCTGACGATTGCGCGTTGCGTATACGCCATTCGCAGAACGGCAGCGTCGTCGGTGGCTTCAATTGCAGCGTCAAGATCATCGCGCGCGCCAGTCAGGTTTCCGAGCATCCGCCGCGCCTATTTTGAATGAGCAATAAATGTTTGACAAACATTAATAATACAAATATTCAGAATGTAAATCACTAATTTATTTGCAAACAGAACAATACCTGCGCTCGGTTGTTCCGCGCCGACGCAGAGTATGGCGCCAAAATTATTGCCTCACCAAATACTCGTTCAGCCGCAGCTACATCGCCGCTTTCGGCCAACAAAACTCCTTGTTTCTCTAGCTGCTTGACTGTTGCTGCCGTTGATTCATCGTGCTTTTCCGTTTTCCGCTTTTTACCAGCAGTCGGCTCAATCAATTCACTCGCCTTTTCCGGCGGCGGCTCGCTTAGTCCACTAAAGTCTCGTGTGAAGATTGCATCAAGAATCTTGTCGTCCATCTGTTTTTTAACTTCTCAATTTTATGCAGAAGTTTTTGAGTTCCGATTGATTCCGATGTTTTCCGATGGATCCAATTTTTCATTCATAAACATAAACACACAAACTTGGAAATAATAATATTTCATTTTACAAGCTCTTGTATTTGTTGGGCCAGTTTTTGCGACAACTAAGGTAAAATGACTGTTATCATTCGCCACTAATAGTTTTCTGGTCCCGTTATAAAAAAAAAAAAAGAGCCTCCAAGTGTTATTGATTAGTTTATTCAAGGCATCTCGTTAACAAGTGCATTAAAAAAGAGCTCCTTCCACTTTTAACCGCTCCAAAAATTGCAATCACTTTCCCTCGCGAATTCAAAAATATGTCGTTCTCCTCGAACAAGCTCAATTAATTATTCGACCTTGGAAGAGTCTTTCGTTTCGTCCCCAGTGGCAATGAATTCTGGCTAAACTGTTTCTGTCATCGATACCTTTTTGATTTCGGTAGACGGTAAATTTTAATCCTCTAAAACTGGAGAGCCGATTTCTTCGGCGAATGCATTTCAAGACCGAGTAAAAATTGAACAATTCGAGCAGGTCCAAATATCACTGCTTTGCATTTCTTGCTTTCAACTGCTCACACAGTTTCAAACCAGATTTTTTATTTTTATTTCTTCATCTGTTTGTTTGTTTTGAGCTCCAGCCAAAAATAGCTTCATGTTTTTGATTCTCTCTGCTATCATATTTAAATTCTTCTCAAATTATCGTGCTGCTGAAGTTTCACAGGGTATGATGGTCGGAACCCGCGGCGAAATCTTTAGTAAGTTGAAACCCTAATTAGGGTTAAAAAACGGTCACGAGCTAACTCCATTCAAATGTCGATATATTTATACGAAACCTTGGCCAAAAAGTTGCGATGACTCAATATTACATTTTTTTGTCACTTAAAATATATTTGTCTTAACAAAAAAGTGAGTTGGAGCAATTTCTCAAAAGTATGTTCGCAAATTTTTCAAACAATTGATTTGACAAAAAAAACCGTGACCAAATCAAAAAGTTGCTTGAAAAATAGCATTGCATGCCGACTGATTTGCACCATTACGTGTGAATAAGAAACTAAATCAAGATAATTATGAATTTAGCCACCAAAATTTTTCTTCAGCAAAACAATAAAATCTTGAGCCAATTTCAGCCAATTTGTTTGTTGCTCCAAAGTTTTGTTACAATCTCAACCGGGCGAAGCAAATGGGAAGAAACTATTTTCAATATTTAGGAATTGTACTACTGTTTGTCGGCTGGAATGTGCCGGTATCGCTCTGCCAGACAATTGGGTTTGAAAATTGCTAGTATTTCGAATTCTCTTGGTTTGCCTTAAACGCTTTTGCTTTTTCAGTTCAGTAATTTTATTGATGAATAGGGTTTACGGATTGCTTACCAAGAATAAAATGGTAATTTACAGAATCAGAAACTGAAATTAATTTCGGGTATGAAGATCATTATCATCGGAAGTGGACTTGTTGGCGCTGCAGCTGCCGTCGCTCTGCATAACGCAGGTCACGAATGCACGCTTTACGATCAAGTTAATCTGGCTGAGGCAGTGAAGAATGCGAATGGTGGGATGGTTGCCGTTGAATTTGGTGATTCAGGCGGTGAGAAAAGTTCACTTTCCCCACCCCCGCCTATCATATATGAATCCTGACAGATATCATACACCAACAACTCACACACTCACACACTCACACTCACCTATTTATATGTCCGCCTCAATAGGAACTGTTTTGCTAAGAGCAAATTCTTTCCATATTCTTCGCGACCTTGGCGTGTTGGATCAAGTGTTTTCGCACAGCTTGCCCAGTGAATTTATTCATTTGCACAAGATTGACGGCAGCGCACGAATTGTTCATTATGCAAAACAAGAAATGGCACGCATTGAACCGAACACAGACTTACAAGCTCCACGGCAAATTTTGAGATCAAAAGCACGTCTTTCTTATTTTCTGTTAATATTATTTTTCATTATGTTAATTTTTCATCTATGACAGTTACATACCATTCTTATCACCAAAGCCCGTACGTCCGGAGTTAAAACATTGGTTGGCAAAAAACTTACGTTAATCGAGGAAGTCGATGAAACAGTATACGTGCGTTTTGCAGACGGGACTGTTGCCAACGGAGATCTTGTTGTTGGTGCCGACGGAATACATTCAGCCACTCGTCGTCAGTTATTTGGACAAGATTCGAAAGCTATTTACACTGGCGCATCTGGCTATATAGGCGTTGTTAATCTCGAAGAACATAAAATTAAGCTGGATGAAACGTTGGGAATTTTTATTGATCGATCCAACAAGCATTTTATTTCCACTTTCAAGGTGACTGAAAAAATCGGGGCCGTTCAAGTTGGAACTGTGGGTGAACCAGATTCAGAAGAAGGAAAAGAATATCGGCCATATTCGGATCTTCCCAAACATTCAGCGCGATTGGCGGATTTGATTGCAGAATGGGGGGCTCCTCCACATGTTGTTGAACTGATGCGCAAGTCTTTCCGAATTTCTCCAGCAAGTATCTACGACTTGCCCAATTTGCAAACATATCATAAAGGTCGTGTGGTTCTACTCGGAGATTCAGCACATGGCATGGTGCCAAACGCGGGACTTGGACTTGGTGCTGGTTTTGAAGACGTTGGTATTTTGAGTGAATTAACGAAACGGTACCCAGACAAAAGTGATTTGGGCACGGTGTTGCGGCTTTATTCGGAAATCAGAGTTCCTGTTGCCACAGATTATTCAAACACCAGTCGAACTGTGTCTGATTTTTTCAATTCAATGACGTTTGGTGCTACAGGAGGTCACTTCTTGATGAGATTGTTTTTCAATGCTGTGAATTATAATCTTATCAAAAACATCAAGGAGGTTTATGATTGTCAGAAAGAAGTAGCGAAAGCAGCTGAAAAAGATGGACTCAAAGGCCGCCCTTGACATATACTGTGTTATCGATTGTTTTTTTTCTCTCTTTTAACAAAAATTTCGGCATAACGCTATTTTTCAAAAACTGATATCAAATTGGTGTCAAAGATATGTTAAAATAAATTCGTTGACTGTGGGGTCAAGGTTTTGTTGCTTGTATTTTAAATGATTCAATTTGCAAAAAATTGTGTTGGAAGAAAATTTGCCATCATCTGGAAATGAAGGTCGTCATCATTGGTAGTGGTCTTGTTGGTGTTGCGGCCGCAGTAGCTCTGCAGCAAGCAGGTCATGAATGCACACTATATGATCAAGTTAATCTGGCAGAAACCCCAAAGGATGCAAATAACGGAACAGTTGCAACCAATTTTGGTGAATCCGGAGGTATAAAACAAAACAGTAACAATCACCGAAAATCCGTATTTACGATAATGTTAGGCTCTGTTTTACTGAGAGCGAATTCTTTCCGCGTTCTTCGCGACCTTGGCGTGTTGGATCAAGTGTTTGCGCATAGCTGGCCCAGTGACTTTATTCATTTGCACAAGATTGACGGCAGCGCACCAATTGTTCATTATGCAAAACGAGAAATGGCACGCATTGAGCCGAACAAAGATCTTCAAGCTCCTCGACAAATTCTGCGATCAAAAGTATGTTTTTTTATCTGTTATTCAGTTTTGTTAATACGCATTACATGTACGACAGCTGCACAGCATTCTTATGAACAAGGCGCATGAGTTCGGAATTAAAACTTTAGTGAGTAAGAAACTCACGTTAATTGAAGAAACCGACGAAACGACATACGCAAGTTTTGCCGACGGAACTGTTGCCAACGGAGATCTTGTTGTTGGTGCCGACGGAATGCATTCTGCCACTCGTCGTCAATTGTTTGGACAAGATTCGAAAGCTATTTTTACTGGTGCCACGGGATATATTGGCGTTGTTAATCTCGAAGAACACAACATCAAGCTAAATCAGACATTGGCGATGTTCATCGACCGTTCAAACAAGCATTTTATTTCCACTTTCAAGGTGACTGAAAAAATCGGGGCCGTTCAAGTTGGAACTGTGGGTGAACCAGATTCAGAAGAAGGAAAAGAATATCGGCCATATTCGGATCTTCCCAAACATTCAGCGCGATTGGCGGATTTGATTGCAGAATGGGGGGCTCCTCCACATGTTGTTGAACTGATGCGCAAGTCTTTCCGAATTTCTCCAGCAAGTATCTACGACTTGCCCAATTTGCAAACATATCATAAAGGTCGTGTGGTTCTACTCGGAGATTCAGCACATGGCATGGTGCCAAACGCGGGACTTGGACTTGGTGCTGGTTTTGAAGACGTTGGTATTTTGAGTGAATTAACGAAACGGTACCCAGACAAAAGTGATTTGGGCACGGTGTTGCGGCTTTATTCGGAAATCAGAGTTCCTGTTGCCACAGATTATTCAAACACCAGTCGAACTGTGTCTGATTTTTTCAATTCAATGACGTTTGGTGCTACAGGAGGTCACTTCTTGATGAGATTGTTTTTCAATGCTGTGAATTATAATCTTATCAAAAACATCAAGGAGGTTTATGATTGTCAGAAAGAAGTAGCGAAAGCAGCTGAAAAAGATGGACTCAAAGGCCGCCCTTGACATATACTGTGTTATCGATTGTTTTTTTTCTCTCTTTTAACAAAAATTTCGGCATAACGCTATTTTTCAAAAACTGATATCAAATTGGTGTCAAAGATATGTTAAAATAAATTCGTTGACTGTGGGGTCAAGGTTTTGTTGCTTGTATTTTAAATGATTCAATTTGCAAAAAATTGTGTTGGAAGAAAATTTGCCATCATCTGGAAATGAAGGTCGTCATCATTGGTAGTGGTCTTGTTGGTGTTGCGGCCGCAGTAGCTCTGCAGCAAGCAGGTCATGAATGCACACTATATGATCAAGTTAATCTGGCAGAAACCCCAAAGGATGCAAATAACGGAACAGTTGCAACCAATTTTGGTGAATCCGGAGGTATAAAACAAAACAGTAACAATCACCGAAAATCCGTATTTACGATAATGTTAGGCTCTGTTTTACTGAGAGCGAATTCTTTCCGCGTTCTTCGCGACCTTGGCGTGTTGGATCAAGTGTTTGCGCATAGCTGGCCCAGTGACTTTATTCATTTGCACAAGATTGACGGCAGCGCACCAATTGTTCATTATGCAAAACGAGAAATGGCACGCATTGAGCCGAACAAAGATCTTCAAGCTCCTCGACAAATTCTGCGATCAAAAGTATGTTTTTTTATCTGTTATTCAGTTTTGTTAATACGCATTACATGTACGACAGCTGCACAGCATTCTTATGAACAAGGCGCATGAGTTCGGAATTAAAACTTTAGTGAGTAAGAAACTCACGTTAATTGAAGAAACCGACGAAACGACATACGCAAGTTTTGCCGACGGAACTGTTGCCAACGGAGATCTTGTTGTTGGTGCCGACGGAATGCATTCTGCCACTCGTCGTCAATTGTTTGGACAAGATTCGAAAGCTATTTTTACTGGTGCCACGGGATATATTGGCGTTGTTAATCTCGAAGAACACAACATCAAGCTAAATCAGACATTGGCGATGTTCATCGACCGTTCAAACAAGCATTTTATTTCCACTTTCAAGGTGACTGAAAAAATCGGGGCCGTTCAAGTTGGAACTGTGGGTGAACCAGATTCAGAAGAAGGAAAAGAATATCGGCCATATTCGGATCTTCCCAAACATTCAGCGCGATTGGCGGATTTGATTGCAGAATGGGGGGCTCCTCCACATGTTGTTGAACTGATGCGCAAGTCTTTCCGAATTTCTCCAGCAAGTATCTACGACTTGCCCAATTTGCAAACATATCATAAAGGTCGTGTGGTTCTACTCGGAGATTCAGCACATGGCATGGTGCCAAACGCGGGACTTGGACTTGGTGCTGGTTTTGAAGACGTTGGTATTTTGAGTGAATTAACGAAACGGTACCCAGACAAAAGTGATTTGGGCACGGTGTTGCGGCTTTATTCGGAAATCAGAGTTCCTGTTGCCACAGATTATTCAAACACCAGTCGAACTGTGTCTGATTTTTTCAATTCAATGACGTTTGGTGCTACAGGAGGTCACTTCTTGATGAGATTGTTTTTCAATGCTGTGAATTATAATCTTATCAAAAACATCAAGGAGGTTTATGATTGTCAGAAAGAAGTAGCGAAAGCAGTTGAAAAAGATGGACTCAAAAGCTCTGCCTGAAAAAAACGAAATCACTGAAAATATTTTTCAAAGCAAAATTATTATTAGTGAATGACTGCGAAATTCTTTTGAAGAAAATAGAGAAACAAATATAATCGTTGTATTTGAAGAACTCTATGTTAGTAAGTGAGAAATAAAAGAGCAATCGGATAGGGAAACGCTGAGAGGGATGATATTTGAACTGAGTTTTAGCGTGGATTATCAGAATGACGAAACTTTAACAACGGTTACATCAAAGAGCACCACATAATTTAGATGGTCCGGTTTTTAAATTATTACCTATTGCTTTAATTTCTTGAAAATATCCCATTTCCAATTTCATATTTCATTAACTCTCCAGACATTAATAGCCAACGTTATAAACATCCCACAAAACTTTTGTACAGACTCTGAGAGTACTGCGATAATTGACTAGGAGAGTTAAGAGATTAGGAGTTTGTGTAGTGGAGGATTGTTGTATTTATTTTGGGATGTTTATGTTTTCTTTTGATTCTGAAAACCGAGACAATTTACCGCCACTCGAAACTATTCGAGAATCGTACCACTGCACAACTTTATTTCAAATGATTCACATTGCGTTAAACTAAATATTGAAGCTTGAATTAGAGAAATCATGGCATAATCTGTGAAAACACGCTGGACTTTTGCCTAGACTGCACCATTATGACTTTTTTTTGATATTAAATTTTGCACATCTGGGTTGTTTCGACGTGCACGAAAGTATTGATTATTGGACGCACACTGGCGATTCGTGCCCCAGATATGAATTCGCGTATTTTGAAGTTGAACAAATGCCTTCCAGGACATAAATCGAATCAAAATTCAGCAATAACGCCCAAAACAGAGTGCTGGCCAAAGAATCCCAAGCTGCTACTGAGTAAATTTTTGATGTGAGAAAAGTTGAGCTTTCAGCGATAAGATTGCGGAATTCAGTACCGAAAAAGAGCTCGCATTTTTGCGCCAAACGGACAGGAGGCAATTGTAGAGTGAAGTTTGGTGAGAAAGACAAAGAAACGAAAAAGAAAAGTCGTTTTTTTTTTTGATGAAGCGACTCTTCAAGCAGGCGGAAGCCAACAACAATAACAACTCTAATAATAACAGCAGTAGCAGCAGCAGCAACACAGCCTATCTGCACCCATCAGCGTCGGACGAGCCGCAACCGCCACCGGCAAAGGCGGTGCGGCTGGCAAGCATAATCGCAAACAATGCGAACACAAACAATACAAA
>JADGJH010000207.1:12724-25239 GCA_027596945.1 Physocladia obscura
GGTGCCGACGGAATGCATTCTGCCACTCGTCGTCAATTGTTTGGACAAGATTCGAAAGCTATTTTTACTGGTGCCACGGGATATATTGGCGTTGTTAATCTCGAAGAACACAACATCAAGCTAAATCAGACATTGGCGATGTTCATCGACCGTTCAAACAAGCATTTTATTTCCACTTTCAAGGTGACTGAAAAAATCGGGGCCGTTCAAGTTGGAACTGTGGGTGAACCAGATTCAGAAGAAGGAAAAGAATATCGGCCATATTCGGATCTTCCCAAACATTCAGCGCGATTGGCGGATTTGATTGCAGAATGGGGGGCTCCTCCACATGTTGTTGAACTGATGCGCAAGTCTTTCCGAATTTCTCCAGCAAGTATCTACGACTTGCCCAATTTGCAAACATATCATAAAGGTCGTGTGGTTCTACTCGGAGATTCAGCACATGGCATGGTGCCAAACGCGGGACTTGGACTTGGTGCTGGTTTTGAAGACGTTGGTATTTTGAGTGAATTAACGAAACGGTACCCAGACAAAAGTGATTTGGGCACGGTGTTGCGGCTTTATTCGGAAATCAGAGTTCCTGTTGCCACAGATTATTCAAACACCAGTCGAACTGTGTCTGATTTTTTCAATTCAATGACGTTTGGTGCTACAGGAGGTCACTTCTTGATGAGATTGTTTTTCAATGCTGTGAATTATAATCTTATCAAAAACATCAAGGAGGTTTATGATTGTCAGAAAGAAGTAGCGAAAGCAGCTGAAAAAGATGGACTCAAAGGCCGCCCTTGACATATACTGTGTTATCGATTGTTTTTTTTCTCTCTTTTAACAAAAATTTCGGCATAACGCTATTTTTCAAAAACTGATATCAAATTGGTGTCAAAGATATGTTAAAATAAATTCGTTGACTGTGGGGTCAAGGTTTTGTTGCTTGTATTTTAAATGATTCAATTTGCAAAAAATTGTGTTGGAAGAAAATTTGCCATCATCTGGAAATGAAGGTCGTCATCATTGGTAGTGGTCTTGTTGGTGTTGCGGCCGCAGTAGCTCTGCAGCAAGCAGGTCATGAATGCACACTATATGATCAAGTTAATCTGGCAGAAACCCCAAAGGATGCAAATAACGGAACAGTTGCAACCAATTTTGGTGAATCCGGAGGTATAAAACAAAACAGTAACAATCACCGAAAATCCGTATTTACGATAATGTTAGGCTCTGTTTTACTGAGAGCGAATTCTTTCCGCGTTCTTCGCGACCTTGGCGTGTTGGATCAAGTGTTTGCGCATAGCTGGCCCAGTGACTTTATTCATTTGCACAAGATTGACGGCAGCGCACCAATTGTTCATTATGCAAAACGAGAAATGGCACGCATTGAGCCGAACAAAGATCTTCAAGCTCCTCGACAAATTCTGCGATCAAAAGTATGTTTTTTTATCTGTTATTCAGTTTTGTTAATACGCATTACATGTACGACAGCTGCACAGCATTCTTATGAACAAGGCGCATGAGTTCGGAATTAAAACTTTAGTGAGTAAGAAACTCACGTTAATTGAAGAAACCGACGAAACGACATACGCAAGTTTTGCCGACGGAACTGTTGCCAACGGAGATCTTGTTGTTGGTGCCGACGGAATGCATTCTGCCACTCGTCGTCAATTGTTTGGACAAGATTCGAAAGCTATTTTTACTGGTGCCACGGGATATATTGGCGTTGTTAATCTCGAAGAACACAACATCAAGCTAAATCAGACATTGGCGATGTTCATCGACCGTTCAAACAAGCATTTTATTTCCACTTTCAAGGTGACTGAAAAAATCGGGGCCGTTCAAGTTGGAACTGTGGGTGAACCAGATTCAGAAGAAGGAAAAGAATATCGGCCATATTCGGATCTTCCCAAACATTCAGCGCGATTGGCGGATTTGATTGCAGAATGGGGGGCTCCTCCACATGTTGTTGAACTGATGCGCAAGTCTTTCCGAATTTCTCCAGCAAGTATCTACGACTTGCCCAATTTGCAAACATATCATAAAGGTCGTGTGGTTCTACTCGGAGATTCAGCACATGGCATGGTGCCAAACGCGGGACTTGGACTTGGTGCTGGTTTTGAAGACGTTGGTATTTTGAGTGAATTAACGAAACGGTACCCAGACAAAAGTGATTTGGGCACGGTGTTGCGGCTTTATTCGGAAATCAGAGTTCCTGTTGCCACAGATTATTCAAACACCAGTCGAACTGTGTCTGATTTTTTCAATTCAATGACGTTTGGTGCTACAGGAGGTCACTTCTTGATGAGATTGTTTTTCAATGCTGTGAATTATAATCTTATCAAAAACATCAAGGAGGTTTATGATTGTCAGAAAGAAGTAGCGAAAGCAGCTGAAAAAGATGGACTCAAAGGCCGCCCTTGACATATACTGTGTTATCGATTGTTTTTTTTCTCTCTTTTAACAAAAATTTCGGCATAACGCTATTTTTCAAAAACTGATATCAAATTGGTGTCAAAGATATGTTAAAATAAATTCGTTGACTGTGGGGTCAAGGTTTTGTTGCTTGTATTTTAAATGATTCAATTTGCAAAAAATTGTGTTGGAAGAAAATTTGCCATCATCTGGAAATGAAGGTCGTCATCATTGGTAGTGGTCTTGTTGGTGTTGCGGCCGCAGTAGCTCTGCAGCAAGCAGGTCATGAATGCACACTATATGATCAAGTTAATCTGGCAGAAACCCCAAAGGATGCAAATAACGGAACAGTTGCAACCAATTTTGGTGAATCCGGAGGTATAAAACAAAACAGTAACAATCACCGAAAATCCGTATTTACGATAATGTTAGGCTCTGTTTTACTGAGAGCGAATTCTTTCCGCGTTCTTCGCGACCTTGGCGTGTTGGATCAAGTGTTTGCGCATAGCTGGCCCAGTGACTTTATTCATTTGCACAAGATTGACGGCAGCGCACCAATTGTTCATTATGCAAAACGAGAAATGGCACGCATTGAGCCGAACAAAGATCTTCAAGCTCCTCGACAAATTCTGCGATCAAAAGTATGTTTTTTTATCTGTTATTCAGTTTTGTTAATACGCATTACATGTACGACAGCTGCACAGCATTCTTATGAACAAGGCGCATGAGTTCGGAATTAAAACTTTAGTGAGTAAGAAACTCACGTTAATTGAAGAAACCGACGAAACGACATACGCAAGTTTTGCCGACGGAACTGTTGCCAACGGAGATCTTGTTGTTGGTGCCGACGGAATGCATTCTGCCACTCGTCGTCAATTGTTTGGACAAGATTCGAAAGCTATTTTTACTGGTGCCACGGGATATATTGGCGTTGTTAATCTCGAAGAACACAACATCAAGCTAAATCAGACATTGGCGATGTTCATCGACCGTTCAAACAAGCATTTTATTTCCACTTTCAAGGTGACTGAAAAAATCGGGGCCGTTCAAGTTGGAACTGTGGGTGAACCAGATTCAGAAGAAGGAAAAGAATATCGGCCATATTCGGATCTTCCCAAACATTCAGCGCGATTGGCGGATTTGATTGCAGAATGGGGGGCTCCTCCACATGTTGTTGAACTGATGCGCAAGTCTTTCCGAATTTCTCCAGCAAGTATCTACGACTTGCCCAATTTGCAAACATATCATAAAGGTCGTGTGGTTCTACTCGGAGATTCAGCACATGGCATGGTGCCAAACGCGGGACTTGGACTTGGTGCTGGTTTTGAAGACGTTGGTATTTTGAGTGAATTAACGAAACGGTACCCAGACAAAAGTGATTTGGGCACGGTGTTGCGGCTTTATTCGGAAATCAGAGTTCCTGTTGCCACAGATTATTCAAACACCAGTCGAACTGTGTCTGATTTTTTCAATTCAATGACGTTTGGTGCTACAGGAGGTCACTTCTTGATGAGATTGTTTTTCAATGCTGTGAATTATAATCTTATCAAAAACATCAAGGAGGTTTATGATTGTCAGAAAGAAGTAGCGAAAGCAGCTGAAAAAGATGGACTCAAAGGCCGCCCTTGACATATACTGTGTTATCGATTGTTTTTTTTCTCTCTTTTAACAAAAATTTCGGCATAACGCTATTTTTCAAAAACTGATATCAAATTGGTGTCAAAGATATGTTAAAATAAATTCGTTGACTGTGGGGTCAAGGTTTTGTTGCTTGTATTTTAAATGATTCAATTTGCAAAAAATTGTGTTGGAAGAAAATTTGCCATCATCTGGAAATGAAGGTCGTCATCATTGGTAGTGGTCTTGTTGGTGTTGCGGCCGCAGTAGCTCTGCAGCAAGCAGGTCATGAATGCACACTATATGATCAAGTTAATCTGGCAGAAACCCCAAAGGATGCAAATAACGGAACAGTTGCAACCAATTTTGGTGAATCCGGAGGTATAAAACAAAACAGTAACAATCACCGAAAATCCGTATTTACGATAATGTTAGGCTCTGTTTTACTGAGAGCGAATTCTTTCCGCGTTCTTCGCGACCTTGGCGTGTTGGATCAAGTGTTTGCGCATAGCTGGCCCAGTGACTTTATTCATTTGCACAAGATTGACGGCAGCGCACCAATTGTTCATTATGCAAAACGAGAAATGGCACGCATTGAGCCGAACAAAGATCTTCAAGCTCCTCGACAAATTCTGCGATCAAAAGTATGTTTTTTTATCTGTTATTCAGTTTTGTTAATACGCATTACATGTACGACAGCTGCACAGCATTCTTATGAACAAGGCGCATGAGTTCGGAATTAAAACTTTAGTGAGTAAGAAACTCACGTTAATTGAAGAAACCGACGAAACGACATACGCAAGTTTTGCCGACGGAACTGTTGCCAACGGAGATCTTGTTGTTGGTGCCGACGGAATGCATTCTGCCACTCGTCGTCAATTGTTTGGACAAGATTCGAAAGCTATTTTTACTGGTGCCACGGGATATATTGGCGTTGTTAATCTCGAAGAACACAACATCAAGCTAAATCAGACATTGGCGATGTTCATCGACCGTTCAAACAAGCATTTTATTTCCACTTTCAAGGTGACTGAAAAAATCGGGGCCGTTCAAGTTGGAACTGTGGGTGAACCAGATTCAGAAGAAGGAAAAGAATATCGGCCATATTCGGATCTTCCCAAACATTCAGCGCGATTGGCGGATTTGATTGCAGAATGGGGGGCTCCTCCACATGTTGTTGAACTGATGCGCAAGTCTTTCCGAATTTCTCCAGCAAGTATCTACGACTTGCCCAATTTGCAAACATATCATAAAGGTCGTGTGGTTCTACTCGGAGATTCAGCACATGGCATGGTGCCAAACGCGGGACTTGGACTTGGTGCTGGTTTTGAAGACGTTGGTATTTTGAGTGAATTAACGAAACGGTACCCAGACAAAAGTGATTTGGGCACGGTGTTGCGGCTTTATTCGGAAATCAGAGTTCCTGTTGCCACAGATTATTCAAACACCAGTCGAACTGTGTCTGATTTTTTCAATTCAATGACGTTTGGTGCTACAGGAGGTCACTTCTTGATGAGATTGTTTTTCAATGCTGTGAATTATAATCTTATCAAAAACATCAAGGAGGTTTATGATTGTCAGAAAGAAGTAGCGAAAGCAGTTGAAAAAGATGGACTCAAAAGCTCTGCCTGAAAAAAACGAAATCACTGAAAATATTTTTCAAAGCAAAATTATTATTAGTGAATGACTGCGAAATTCTTTTGAAGAAAATAGAGAAACAAATATAATCGTTGTATTTGAAGAACTCTATGTTAGTAAGTGAGAAATAAAAGAGCAATCGGATAGGGAAACGCTGAGAGGGATGATATTTGAACTGAGTTTTAGCGTGGATTATCAGAATGACGAAACTTTAACAACGGTTACATCAAAGAGCACCACATAATTTAGATGGTCCGGTTTTTAAATTATTACCTATTGCTTTAATTTCTTGAAAATATCCCATTTCCAATTTCATATTTCATTAACTCTCCAGACATTAATAGCCAACGTTATAAACATCCCACAAAACTTTTGTACAGACTCTGAGAGTACTGCGATAATTGACTAGGAGAGTTAAGAGATTAGGAGTTTGTGTAGTGGAGGATTGTTGTATTTATTTTGGGATGTTTATGTTTTCTTTTGATTCTGAAAACCGAGACAATTTACCGCCACTCGAAACTATTCGAGAATCGTACCACTGCACAACTTTATTTCAAATGATTCACATTGCGTTAAACTAAATATTGAAGCTTGAATTAGAGAAATCATGGCATAATCTGTGAAAACACGCTGGACTTTTGCCTAGACTGCACCATTATGACTTTTTTTTGATATTAAATTTTGCACATCTGGGTTGTTTCGACGTGCACGAAAGTATTGATTATTGGACGCACACTGGCGATTCGTGCCCCAGATATGAATTCGCGTATTTTGAAGTTGAACAAATGCCTTCCAGGACATAAATCGAATCAAAATTCAGCAATAACGCCCAAAACAGAGTGCTGGCCAAAGAATCCCAAGCTGCTACTGAGTAAATTTTTGATGTGAGAAAAGTTGAGCTTTCAGCGATAAGATTGCGGAATTCAGTACCGAAAAAGAGCTCGCATTTTTGCGCCAAACGGACAGGAGGCAATTGTAGAGTGAAGTTTGGTGAGAAAGACAAAGAAACGAAAAAGAAAAGTCGTTTTTTTTTTTGATGAAGCGACTCTTCAAGCAGGCGGAAGCCAACAACAATAACAACTCTAATAATAACAGCAGTAGCAGCAGCAGCAACACAGCCTATCTGCACCCATCAGCGTCGGACGAGCCGCAACCGCCACCGGCAAAGGCGGTGCGGCTGGCAAGCATAATCGCAAACAATGCGAACACAAACAATACAAACTCAAATGCAAACTCAACCTCATTGGACGATGGCGTCTTTCTCCCGTCCAACCTGCGCATACTGCTAGGTGATGCTGTGAGTGTATCTTCCGTACCCTCCCGTTCTCACTTGCCGAAACAAACGAAACAAAACGACAAAACATACAGGACCCAACGATTGCTTTCCAGAAGAACGCCCTGCTGCGTCGCATGTTGGAGTATCGCCGACTGTACGCCGAAGTAACCGAACGCGAAGTTGCTCTGGACGCGGTTATTTCTCGGAAAGACGGCGCGCTAACAGCATGTGTCCAAGTTCTCGCAATGGTATTATTTTTTTCGTTATTCTTTTTATAAAACTCAACTCTCTGTCATCCTCTTTCTCTCAGCTTGCCGATGATCTTGCTGCAATTCGTTGCTACGAGTCTGTTGATGACGCCGCCTTCACTTCAGGTTAGCCGTGATATTTTTTTGCACTTTGCTGTCCTTTACCTTCTATTCACGTTTATTCAGAATCTGCCTTCATCCGCTCAATTGTGCTATCACAGTCGTCACCTTCAGTTAGTCAAACTCTTGATTCATGGCGGTCTTACATTTTGAAGTCGGTAGCCAACACAGCCGCCTATGTCAAATCAACAGATCGTCCATCCACAAGCGCTTCGCAAATTGATAAACTACAATCTCGTTGTCATATTCTTTCTGCAGAGGTATTCGTGCGTTAGTCTATCGTTGTATTTTTTATGGTTTTTCATACAGAACTCTGAGCTGAAGGCGTCAAATGCAACAAATTCACAACGAATCCAAGATTTACTCTCGGAAAACGATTCACTGAAGATGGCTAAATATTCCGTTGAACGAAAACTGGATCGTCTTAAGATTCTGGGTACGAAACGACCTTCCGAAATGAATGGAACATCCAATCATACAGGGACTTCAAATTCATTCGCATTAGATGCAATGATAGTGGATACTTCGGGTTCTAGCGCCGGTGGAAGCGAATGGGAAATTTTAGCTAATACCAGATTGCGGGAAATCGAGGCATTAAATGCGCAACATTTGGAAGTCACTCAGGCTTTTGAAATATACAAGATTAAAAACCCTGTATGTATTAAATCTCCGTCTGTTGTGTTTTTTTCCTGAAATCTCTTCTGAATTATTAGGCGATATCCATATAATGATTTTTTATTCTTCATTTTTTCTGTACCGACAGATTCAATCTCATTCGGAATTATCGGCTCGACAATTCGATGAAATGGAACATTTACGAGCTGAAAATCTTGCGTACAAAAAGCGACTAGATAGTTTGACTTTTGAATACGAAGAACTTCAATCAGAAAGACGTAAATTTATCGAGCAAATCGAGGTAGATATTTCTCAGTGGATCATACTTGATTGAATTTAATGTTTTTAAGATCTGTTTTTTGTTTTGTTTTCGTTTGACAGGCAGAAGAGCTCTCTCGACGAAAAGTGATTGAAAACGAACTCAAAAAGCTTGAAACGGATCTTCTTCGAGTGCGAGCCCATCGCGATTCACTCCAGGAATCGGCTCATCTTCAAAAAGAGAAAGACTCGATCGAAATTCTTCATCACAAGGAAGTCATGTTTTTAGTTGGTTCTCAAAAAGTCAAAATCCAAGAATTGGAGAGCAAAATCGAAAGATTGAAAATGAAGCTGCTGATGAATGACACTGATGGATTTTTGCACGAATTTTTCAAAAATGCTGAAAATGCGGAATCAACGAATGTCGATGTATTTTCAGAACTGAAAAGAAGATTAGAGTTTAGTGTCAAATTTTTTACATGTGGTTTTGGCACTAATTATTATTATAACAGTGATTCCGAGAAGCGAGCATCCGAATTTGAAAATCGTGTCAGGTCGTTTGAAAATGCCTCAAACGAAACTCTTCAAACACAGCAAGTTAGTTGCGGAAATTTCTTGCAGTATATGAAACTTTTTAAACGTATTCACCATCTCAGATTCTACTTTCCGAACACGAATTGCGAACAGAACTTGAAAAGGTCAAAGCTGATTTATTCGCTATGGAACCTGATGCGTCAAAGAAAGTTACTGATCTGGAAATGAAGATTGAATTCCATCAGAAGGTCTCTCAATTTTTTATTATCTCTATATATATATATATTTTTGTTTTTTGTTTTCTGCCATCGATGCAGTATTAAATTATATCTCACTTTAAGAGTGAGGCTCGTTTAATTCAAGAAATCGATATGCTTTCAGCCGCTTGGACCGATTTGGAAACTCAGAATCACCGGAAAGTATTCGACCTGACTGAAAAAGAGAACCAAATTTTGAAGTTGGTTGCAGAGGTTTGTGAAGGAAAAATTCTTAGCTTTTTTTTTTCCTGCTCAACCGTTTTATTTCAGAAAACAAAGTTTGACCAGAAATGCGAAAAGCTGACAAAAGAGCGAAATATGACGAATAATCAAGTTATTGCATTGAAACGGCAATCTGAAAAGCAATTGGAGCAAATTCGAAGGTTGGAGGAACGCGAAAGATTACTAATTGTTCAATTGGTTTGCTGAAATTATTGTTTTAATGAACGAGAGGTTATAATTGTAAATTGACTTGCTTCTTTTTTTTTTTTTCTTTTCTGTTTTCTTTTTTCTTCTTTCTTTTGTTCCCTCAGCAAACATTGGAAAAAGATCTTTCTGCAAAAAATATCTCTGCTGACTCTCATCGACGGAAAGTTTCAGAATTGTCTCAAAAACAAATTGAGCTGATGGATAAGCTTGAAAAGCTAGGTGCCAAATTGGCTGAGGTATTATCTTGATTTCCACGAAATCCGATTGATATATATTAACGAAATCAATATACATAAACAACGTGACGCAAAAAATCTCAAAACTTAGTCCGAAAAGGTTCTGACAGAGAAACTCAAAATTATATCAGACGATTCAAATGCACAAAAGCGGTTGTTGGAACGAATTGAAATCTTGAAGAAAAAACTTGAAAGTCAGCCGAGGACACTGGAAATGGCAGATTCATATTTAAAGCAAGAAAATGAAGATCTGAAGGTTTTCAATACATTTTTAAATTTATTTTCAAATCTGAATTAACCATGTCTCTCTATTTTTCACCGCAGCAACTTGTGAAATGCTCTAGCTGCAGCACAAACTTCAAGTCACATTTATTATCAAAATGTATGCACACATTTTGTAAACAGTGTTTGGACGATCTGGTGAATTCTCGGCAGCGAAAGTGTCCGAAATGCGGGATCCCGTTTAGCCATGCAGATATAAAAGCTTTCTATATGTGAAGAAACCGAATTTGGGAGAAAACTGCTTGTATGACGGAAGGCAAAGAAAGACAACTGGCAGGCTATTTAAAACCCAACTTTTTTTGTGATGGAGATGAGGATAAAAATAATTTATATTTGGAAAGTCCAAAGCGTATTGTTTTAAGTCCTTGTCAATTTCTAGTTTTGTTGGTCATTATTTTGTTCTTTAAGTTAAACAACGTGGACCTACATAAACTTCTAGTGCCTCTTAATCTGTTATTTCATTTGTAGGATATAAATTTTTTTCAGAAAGGGGCGTCTCCAAAAAGTCAAATGACTTAAAAACCACCCCGAAAATTTTCAAACCAAAAAGTTTAAAATTGGTAATTGATTTGAATTTTTTTTAATAATAGACTAGAAATGAAGCTGTTCGTTGTCGCCGCTCTCGTGTCCACTGTTTTTGCTGCCCCGTAAGTCGCAGTCCTGTATTCTGCTTGGTGACAGTTTTCACATAATTTTATTCTTTTAGGCACCCGGCTTACGATGCTCCAACTCCAGCAGGAAATAGCCCGGTAACAACAACAGCAACTCTGGCAGCCAACACTCCAGCTGCTACCGCCACTACGACCACTAACGTTGGATACTATGCCCCCATACCAGTTGTCAGCACCACCGCTACAACCAAGACCCCTGCTGCTGTTAATTCAAGTATTGCCACTCCAGCCGCTCTTGTTTCAACAATTTCTGCTACTCCAGCAGCAAATACTCCTACTGCTATAACAATTCCACTTGTCCAAACGTGTGTAGAAAGCTCAACTCCGCTTACAAGCTCTGCTAAATCAACGACGCTCGCGCCTGCCGCTAGCACACCCGGTGTTTCTACAGCACCACTTGCGGTTAAAACCCCCCCCCGGCAACTATCGCTACGACTCCACCTACTGCTACTGTTCCAGACATCCCAATTTGCAGCCCAACTACAGTCGCTGCTACTTTTTCCGCGACTGTCTCTTCAATTACGCCGGCAGCTGCGCCGAGCACAAAGTCTGCCCCTTATTCCGCTCCAGCTGTTTTAACTACAATATCCGTAACTCCAGCCGCTAATACTCCAACTGCTTCAACTACTGATACTTGTCCTGAAATTAGTCCAGTTTCTGCTCGTAATTATAAATTTATTTATTTTTTGTAAAATGAACCATAACTTCAGTTAAATAAACAAAATTAGCGACAACAACACGCGAAACGGCAACAACTCCACCAGCAGGAAACACACCCGCCATCACAACTCCGGCAGCCGTCGTTGTTCCATCAATTCGAACGTGTAGAACAAGTCTTTCAGCGGCAGCCAACATACCAAAAACGACGCCGTCAACAACTTCTGGCACCAAGTCTGTGACATCCGCAAATTTAACGTCAACCGCCACCTCCACCACCGCACCTTCAGTCGATACATGTACCAAATCTACTGCACAACCTAATAATACTCCTGGAGTGACAACTCGCATTATCATCCCAACAACACCGCCGACTACTACCACGACTTCAACCATTTCCACACCTGCTGTCGACACTTGCAGAGAAACTGCCAGCACTACAGCAACTTCGGCCGCTCACACACACCCAGCGCGTCGAAAACGCCAACACCAGCAGTTGAACCGTGCACCGAAGCTGCAGCTGTTTCTGCAACGCACAGTATTTTAACTACAAAAACTTCAGCTTTTATCACCACAAGCGCCGCAATAATAGCAACTTCTGCTGCAAATACTCCTCCCGCGAACAAAACACCAACAACAGCAGGAATTGATACTTGCACTGAAAAATTTTCCGTAACTGCTACCACGTCGGCTGTAAATACACCAATTGCAACTACTACTACGACAATTTTAACCGCACCCGCTGCAAACACACCAATTGTTTCCATTTCGGTCACAAAGACCAAAAAGAAGTGTTCACCAAAATACACGGCTCCTATTACTACCAGCATGACTCCTGCTGCTGTTGCTCTGATTGCCAGCACGACGATTGCTCCAGTTTATGTTGCTACTAGTACTACTAGTGTTATTTCAACCTCAACTTCACTAGCAGTAGCTTCTATTACTACTACGGCTGGTGCTGTGCCAAATTCTCCTGTTGATACTTGCAAGTCTACAGCTACAACTGCTTCTACCATCTTGCAGTCTTCACTAACAACAACTGTTAACATCACAACTGTTAACATCACAATTGCAACAACTACAACCGCAGCGCCACCGGCAGCCGACTTCCCATCATATATTACTCCAGCAAGACCAACTACCACCACCCTTTTTTCTGCTGTCAGTATGATCACAATAACTGACACTAAGATGGTTACTACTGCCGATGCTTCGACAACGATTACTGCAACTCCTGCCATAAACTATGGAAACTAAAAAAGAAGAGAGTAGTAGTC
>JADGJH010000208.1:0-25197 GCA_027596945.1 Physocladia obscura
ATAACACCCTATTTCCAAAAAGTCGAGGGATCTGAAGTTTTGCCGAGAATCGGGGGAGACAACGGAACACAACTAACAAAAATGCGATTTCTGCTCCTTGTTGAAGCGCAGAAGTTTTTTTGCTTAAAGTTTTTTTTTCACATCACAAGAAAAATTATTCTGTCCGAATTACGAACCTCCGACGTCCAGTGATGATGATTTGCGCGCTGACCAGCACAACTAAACGCAGTAATTGTAAACTTTGATTTTATTTTTAAAAGAACACAATTTTTCTTTGTGAAAAAAGAATTTCTTGCCGGGATCGAAGCGCTGTCTCGAAGCAAAAAACTCCCCCCTGGCCGAGAATGAATTTTTCTCAGCTGAAAAGTTCAAAGTTCAACATTTGGAGAAAAAAATTTATCAAATGAAACAGAATGGGATTTGTTTTCTTGTGGCTGCATTGGCTGGATTCGAATTGGTGGTAGGCGCTGCAGTTTCGACGGCCGTTGCGTTAAACTCGACGGTGCCGCAGAGCTGCGAGGTTTGTATTATCTCAATCTTTCACATTCTTAAACTCCACAAATTAATTACTTTGCCCTCTAAAAAAAAAAGGATAATCCGCAGTTTATTGACCAAGGTTCCGGTTTTGACATGTCGCTAGATCGAGATAATGCGTCTTGGGCCTGGATTGCCACTGGTAAGAATGTATTTTTTTTTCTCGAATCATGTTTCGCCACCTTAATACTTCAGAAACCAGGAGTGTTTGCTGTAGGGGCAACAATCTTCTCTTTCTTTCTAATTGGAAAGCATTTACGCAACTTTAATAATCCGTTGGAACAAGTGCACATTGTGCGCGTGCTACTTATCGTTCCTATTTATTCGATTGTGTCATGGTTTGCTTTTCGATACTACTGGCGGGCTGTGTATTTTTTCACTGTTCGAGACGTTTACGAATCTTTCACAATCTATTCATTCTATGCCCTTATCCTTCAGTATTTGGGCCCAACCGCCCAATCCCAAAAAATGGCTCTTGTAAACAAACCAAAAATGGTGTGGCCATTGTATGGACCAATTTTCCGGCTACTACGCCTCAATGAATACTACTACCCTGCAAGCCCGACGTTCTTGCAAACGAACAAAATCCTTGTTATTCAATATGTAGCCGTTCGTCCCATTATGACGGTCTTTGCTCTCATTACGCAAGTAATGAGCCGCTTTTGCTCGGAAAGTATGAGCATTGAATATGGACATTTTTGGTATATGGTTATTTGTTTCATCAGTGTTACATTTTCTATGTATGGATTGATTATTTTGTATCTGACAATTAAAGATGACATTGCTGAAAAAAGACCACTGCCGAAGGTATGTGTATCGAACCTTTTCCTTTTTTTGAACTTCGAAACGAATTAATTTCGATGTATTCAAACAGTTTCTATCGATCAAAATTGTGATCTTTTTGACAATGATCCAAAACATGTTTCTGAGTGTTTTGGTTCATTACAACGTTATTCCAGAAAATGCTTGGTGGACATCTACCAATATTTCAAACGGCATTCAAAGTTTCTTAGTGTGTCTCGAAATGTTTATCGCGAGTATTTTTCATATATACGCCTTTAGTGCTGCAGAATATACCGGCAGTGTGCCGACGCCCATACTCAAAGCAGTTATCATTGCATTCAATCCTATTGATATTTTGCGTGAAATGGGACGTGGAATCGCTCATTTGATTCAATCAATCCGAGGTCGCGGCGCTGGTATGAGAATTTCAAAGGATGGAAATTTGCAGAGGGGATCTCACGGGACAGTCATTCTTGAGCCATTGGGCAATTCTTCAAATGGCCGCACATTACGGGAAGAAGAGGAGGTGATTATCGAAGAAAACTTCCAAGTGAAAGGGTCAAATGAAAAAGGTTATGGAACTTTGTAAAAAGGAATTTGCACAAAAGTTGAAATGAAAATTTTTCCTTTCCCTGTCAAAAATAATTTTAAGAACTGCCCAAATAGCAAAGATAATCCCAGGCGAATTCTTTGGAATCTTGACTCTTCAATTTAAAAGCCTCTTACCGCACTCAAATACAATCTTGACTCGTTTACTTAGTTTTTGCAGATTCTACCAAAGCAAACAGAAAAACAAATACGAATTCGTCTCATAGGAAAATTATTTGCGAAAAGAGCAAGATTTGAGAGTTGTTCGTCAGCAAGTAGCTTCGTATCGTCTTTCAGGCAAGCGAAAGCCATCAACATGCAATATTAGTGGAATCCTTTTATATATTTCGCTAGTCACCTTCGGTCATGAAGTTGATCAAATTTTATTTGAGTGCTAGACTGACAAAGATGATTCCCATTTTACTCCATAGACACTGTCGACGTATCACGCTTGTGGCATTTATTGGAAACAGTCCAAATGTTGCCATAATTCTGGAAGAATTCATGCAGCAGGCGATTTTTCTTTACCAGCACTATGGTTTGACAATGACGCGCTTCATTGTACTATTTAATGCTTGTAGAAAATAAATAATATAATATGTATTAGCAACAGAAAAAAATTAAGGTGGGTTTGAGATTAACAAAAAGTTGGGGTGGAAAAAAAAACCCCCATTTTTTCAATGTGAGTGGAGTTGTCTTCTTGTTTTCGTTCAGCAGTTAACTAACGCATTTTGTAATCATGTATTGCATATAATACTTCGAAACAGTACTATTCGAACATATAAATGGTATCGAACGTTGTGTGAACTGGAGTAGTTCTTGTCCAATGATTGAAACTAAGTAACACAAAATGGTACAGGCTGGCCTTGGTCCTGTAAACATTTTTTCACAAGGAGGAAGTGAAGAGCGTGCGGAGAATGCGCGTCTGGTAATGTTTATTAAGTTTTCCCTGTTCTTGCAATCGAATTAAAAAAATACTTAAACATTTCAGGCGTCGTTTGTTGGTGCAATTGCTGTGGGCGACCTCGTTAAAAGTACTTTGGGGCCTAAAGGAATGGTGCGTGTCATATCCGTTTATGCTCTGCTTGTTTTTTCTGTTTCCAATGGACAAGCTTTTTTGTAGGACAAAGTCCTCCAGTCGTTGACAGATGGAAACATCACTGTTACAAATGACGGTGCTACGATTCTTAAGAGTATTGCTTTGGATAATGCTGCCGCAAAAGTTTGTTTCAATATTTCCTATTTTTCTTCTTTTTCCACCCCACCAATTCAAAAAAAAAAGGTCCTGGTCAACATCTCCAAAGTGCAAGACGATGAAGTCGGAGATGGCACCACGTCTGTTTGTGTTCTTGCCGCCGAATTGCTTCGCGAAGCCGAACGTCTAATCAACCAAAAAATCCACCCGCAAACAATTGTTGAAGGATATCGCATTGCGAGCGCAGCAGCGTTAAAAGCGCTCGAATCCTCGGCAGTTGACAATGGCAAAGATGATGTTCTTTTTAGAAAAGACCTTATCAACATTGCGAAGACAACATTGTCTTCGAAAGTTCTGTCACAAGACAAAGAGTACTTCGCGAATTTGGCTGTCGATGCGGTGCTCAGACTCAAGGTATTGTTCAAATTTAAATTTAGGCCAAAAAGATTTGATGAAATCTGAAATTCGATGTGGTTTAATTTATAGGGGAGCACATCCCTTGAACATATTCAAATCATCAAGAAAATTGGTGGAAAACTGATGGATTCGTACCTTGACGAAGGTTTTATTCTTGACAAAAAAATTGGGGTCAACCAGCCAAAGCGAATCGAAAATGCGAAGATTCTGATTGCCAATACTCGTACGTTCGAAAAACAACTGTAGTCTGGTGTATAATTTTTTTAACTCACGATTTTAGCCATGGACACCGACAAAATCAAAATCTTTGGTGCCCGAGTTCGTGTTGATGCGTCAGGAAAGCTTGCTGAACTTGAAAGAGCCGAGAAAGACAAAATGAAAGAGAAAGTCGAAAAAATCAAAAATTTCGGAATCAACTGGTAACGGCATCATAAGCTATTTTTTGAAAAATTTGGATACTAACTTTATAAATTAGCTTTATCAACCGCCAACTCATCTATAACTGGCCTGAACAACTTTTCGCCGACTCTGGAGTGTGCGCCATCGAACACGCCGATTTTGTAGGAATCGAGCGTCTTGCTCTTGTTCTTGGTGGTGAAATCGCCTCAACATTCGACCACCCTGAGCTTGTCAGACTTGGACATTGCAAGTTGATTGAGGAAATAATTATTGGGGAAGACAGACTTATCAAGTTTAGTGGAGTTGCTGCTGGCGAGGCTTGCACAGTTGTTTTGCGTGGCGCAACTCACCAACTCTTGGATGAAGCCGAGCGCAGTTTACATGATGCATTGTGTGTATTAAGTCAAACGGTTGCTGAACCACGTACTGTTCTGGGCGGTGGATGTAGTGAATGTTTGATGGGCAAAGCCGTTGACGATGTTGCCAGACTAACCGAAGGCAAAAAAGCTATGGCTATTGAAGCTTTTGCACGCGCTTTGAGACAGGTATTGTAATTGTTATATATTTATTTTTCCCCTTTTTTTTTTTTTACTGAATTTTTTGGTTTCCAAGCTTCCGACAATTCTTGCCGACAATGCTGGTTACGATTCCAGTGATCTGGTTACTCAACTCCGTGCGCGTCACAATGAAGGTAAATCAACTTCAGGGCTGGACATGTATAATGGTGTTGTGGCGGATGTGAAAAAACTTGGAATCACGGAAAGCTACAAGCTCAAAAGACAAGTATTGCTGAGTGCCAGCGAGGCAGCTGAGATGATTTTGAGAGTTGATGATATTATTCGTGCAGCGCCAAGACAACGCAATCGTCAATAAATGAATTGGCATCGAAGCCTATTTAACTGAATCACTTACTTTTCATTTTTTTACACTATGACTTAAGAAGAACAAATGCATTCATTGTAACCTTAATCTTTTTTAACTTAAACGGTATCGAACGCGAAAGCTTGGATCTCAAATACAAATAAAAATTTTCCAACTTACTCCACGCAACATGCAAAAGGACAATATTATAATTTCAACCCCTCCATTCACTCGCCAATCTACACCTTACGGTGTAAAGTGTAACCACTGTTTCTTATTTTTACTTTGCTTCACGCCGGCTTCCCTTCTCAAATCGTTACTTTGTATTTTGACAAAAATTCAATCTGAAACACTCGTGGAAAAACCGTCTGCACTTTTTTTACAAAAATGCCTGGACACCAAGAAAGCCGCTTGTCACATACATGAGTAAGCAGAAACGCAAGCGGCTCCAGCAACAGCAGCAACGCCAGTCGGTCTTAAGTGAGCAACGCCGCGTTCGTGCGCAATCAGACCCATCCACAGCTGCCGTTTGCCCGGGGCGACGATTCGGACGATGGCAATGAATCAGATGACTCTTTTAAATCAGAGTATTTTTCTTCGCAAAGTGTGAGTGTTTTTTCATTTTGGAACTAACGAAAACTAACCAACCGCCAACAGACTAATCACAAATTCAATTACCGGTAATTACAAATCACGTGACCTTTCTCAAACCTATATAAGGATGAGATGTTTTCTAGACTCCCTTTTTTATTTCTTCAAAAAGCAGGAGTTGGTCGCGATGGCCGGAGTTCCAGTTGTTGAAGTGTTCTTGATGGTATTTTGAGATGATCTTGCCAATTTCTGTTTTTTCAGGTTCAACCCCAGCCTCACGTTCATTGGCTCGAAAGGTTTTATTCCCCTGAGAAAATAAAACTTGGAATTAAGACCGTCTTCTTAATATCAGCCAATCACATTGCTAGAAAAATTCACAATGGAATGTTCTCTTGCTTCCAAAAATTACAACAATCTGAAAAAAATTAGAGCAAAAAACGAAACGCGTTACGTTTTTTCATAAACATTTACTTTGATCAATTAAACGTTCAATTACAAATAATTATTTTATTGTTATATTATAAACTACATGAAGTGGGTTGTTCGATGAAATGCAGGGCTTAACATCAAGCGAGTACTATAATAGAGATCGCGAATTATTTGTGATTGACTACAAGACAGGTATTGTGTTTTATACGAAGAAGCAAGACAACGTTGATCCAAAGGTAAGCATCGAACAGCAGCGATCGGACTTCTGGAGCGATCCGAATGCCTGCGCCGAAATCACCAGCCATCCAGAAGCGCCTCTTGAAGCATTTAAGAGCTGAAGCAGCAGAAGAGAAAGTGGTTGCGTTTAACGTACGAAGGAATCCTGGCTTAAGGCGCTAATCGTCATCCGTATCTTCGAAGTTCGGTTGACCTTGAAACAGATTCGTTAGAAATCCCTTAATGTGATCAGACCGGCTGCCAAATGCCAGCAATCGAACTTTTACCGTGCCGTCTGTATTCAACGGATGCCAATTCAAGTCTTTCAGAGTTGTTTGGTACTGGATATGAAAACTGATTTCTTGCAAGCACACGTTGTTGTTGTTATAATACTCCCCGCTGTTGGTGAAAGAAGGCATACATTCCAAGACTCTTCCTTCTTGAACAACACAACTCCGTCGTCAACAATCAGCACCGCACGGTCATCAGCTTTATCGAAATTGATGGTAAGCAATTTGGTGATAGCAATTCTCACTTTCAGTGTACTTTCACTGTACACTTGCTTTTATATTGTTTTTACATCGTTAAAAACGAGACTGATTTGTTACAGACGACACAACTGATTTTATCGTATGCGCATTCAATCAAATGGTTTGCCATATTCCACTTCAATCTTTTGACTTTACAATGGTTGTTTGAACAGTTTTCTATAAAAGGCTCCAACTTTAACTCTAGGAGTCGGTTGTTGAATAGAGTATTTGTTCGACATATTAGACAAACTCGACCGTTTTGACGAAAACAATTCATACAAAGAAAATGTGAGCTGTTGGAGCATTGAACAATTGGTGAGTTGAGATTTTCATAGCAGATACAGCATGTAAAGTCTGATTGCTTTACTTCAAATGAATAAGTAATCATTTGTTCCAGCATTAGATTATCTACGATGTCATCATCTCATACGAGTTGTGCCTGCTTACTCTTAACTTCCGGGAGATACTAGAGTCATCGTTTATGAGTTCTGAAAACTGCTTAAAATTGTTCAATGGGAATAACAGATTTTTTTTTTCTTCAGAAATGGCCATGACAAGTTTCGTAGACACATTACCAACTAATTCCACCATCATGTCTCGGGAAAGTCCGCCTTACAGCTACCTTTCATCCATCATCGGAAATGATAATAATAGTACTACAGCAGTCGTGGTTCGAATTCCGCTGACATACAACGCGCACTCTGCAAGTTTCCAGGAAACAATGCCACAGGAGTTGATTAGAGTGGTAAGAGAGAATAAACAAAAACCCAGGAAGAAAAAAGAGGGTCGCCCCGCACAACATTCATTTTTTGTCTTGTAAATTCAACTTTTTTTTTTCTTTTTCCCCTAGCTTCCGGTAGAGATATTCACTGCAAGACTTAGATCCCTGAACGAAAAACTATCAAAGTCATTATGGTGGAATCTCAAAGATATTGGCCCTATGGTCCGATTATTGTCTATTCTGGCATTCACCGCAGTATGCATTTGGGTTGTCTTGCACTTTTGGAACGCAATATACTTTTGTGCCGTCAGTTTTTCCATGTGTGCATATATGTTTTTGTTATCTTCTTTTTCGTTCAAAGGGGTGAGTCTGCAAAATTATACCCGCTTCTCGTCAAATTCTGAATTGGAAAATTGATATTTTTACATGATAAATAACAATACAATTAAAAATATAATAGGTTGAAAAAGCGATTACAACCGAGCTGGAGGAATATAATCAAAAAGACGAATACATTCAGCTTAAGTGGAGTCTCGAGTGTATGGCTGAAACCAAACACCGAGTTTTCTATTACAAACCGGTACAGCGAAAAAAAGAAATTGTTTTGCGCCAATCCGAAAATGTTGAGTCACTTCCTCACTTCCGAGCATGTTTATAAAAATATTTGGCATAGGTTTTTTAATGTACAAACCATCCAAAAAAAAACAAAAAAAAAAAAAACAAAGAGAACAAAAATTAAATCTTTTTGGTAAACTCCAATTTTTCAACCTTGACATCCCCATCAACGAGTTTATACACATACACGACCACAGTATTTCCTTGAATGTCCAAAAGCGCAAAACTTGGCACCACTTGCGAAACAAGTTTGAATGCGCGTTTTTCATCTTGTTTCTTTGTTAGTGGCACTGCCGATGCTGACGCTGTTGTTGCAGATGGCGCAGATGCCAATATTGCACCAGGTGTTTGTGCTACTGTTGGCGCAACGGGTGTGGGATCTGCTGTAATCTCCTTTTCCTGACGAGACTCAGATAATGATTCATCTTGATTGTGCTGGTTATAAATATTATTGTGTGGGATATTGTCTGCGTCGTGTGAGATTGGTTTGAGTTTTGGCGATTCGTTTCCCCATCCAGCATCGTCATGACCAAATTCATGAACGTCTGCAAAACTTTGGTATTGTGAAACGGCACCACCGTTAGCAGAAATAACGGCGGCATTTTCATCGGCATCATCGTCATTGGTGTTCTCGTCGTGTCGACATTCATTTTCTCGCTGATATTTTTCTTCGACAAAATCAGGGGTTTCTTTTTGGTTTTCTTGGTTGTCTTCAGAGTGGTTTTCAGAATTTGCGGAATCTTCTTGCAGTTCGTTTTTCAAAGACTCTGGTTCGATTTTCTGATGGGCGTCATCGTTACTGTTGTTGACATCATTCTCTTTGTTTGAATCAATAAATCCTTTGGATTCCTCAGCAGGCAACCCGACAGATTCATTTGCGTTGTTTGTTGTTGCATTATTTGCAGCTGCTGATAATTCAGGTTGTTTTTCTTCGACAGGTTTATCGCCCGCGTTATCATTATCGTCGATATTATTATTGATATTCACCGATTCAGCAGCAGGATTAATTGTTGGCGGAGGTTCAACAGAGTCTCTGGGGATGGGCACGCGTACAAGTGGTTTGAAAGGAGAAAAAGCGCCAGTGGCAGAGCCAGGATTCAGGTAAAAGCGCGATTCAGATTCAAACGCGTCAAAAGTATGTGTGTGGCCCGAAATCAAAACATCGCAGTCGAGTTCACGCGCAACAGCGGAGAGAGCCAGACGATCGCCCCACTTGATGTTTGTTTGTTTGTTTGAAGGAAAGAAAGAAAAAAACAGAAACAAACAGGAATGACAGAGTGCCCATGGACAACGCCGATTTTGATTGAGCCGACAGTAAGGGTTGCCGTGAGGGGAAGTGCGGGATCAGCGTCCCAATCGCCGGCAACGGCGACTGTTTCGGCCGAGACAAGCGAGCGCACAAACTCGAGCGCCTCTTTGCCGCTATTTCCAGTGACGATGGCTTTGTGCATCTTTCCTGTATTATTTGCACGTAATCATAAGTCTCTGTGTTTGCAACGCATCTCACTGCGTATATCAACACACCTGGCACTAGCAACTTCTTGAACTTCGCAGGGATATCGGCAGCGCGCGTGGGAATGTGCAAGTCGCCGATGGCGAGAACAAGAACCATTGTTTGTTTTTTGTATTTGTTTTTGTGTTTGTGAAATGCGGCCAGTGCATCGGCTTCCTCAATACGCCGTTTCCTCATTGCCGTTTTTGCAGCGACTGCGGTCAGCGGACGCCAAGGTAGCCGCCGCCGTCACGGGCATCGTGGCTGGTGTTATTGTATTTGCACCCATCTTTGAGGAAAGGAAAACGGGTAGTGGTGAAAAGCCAGTTCAACAGCCCTGAGCCCGTCACATCGTACAACGAATCAACAAACAGACAAACGCTGTGATTTTTCTTTCTTATCCCAACCAACTCAAACAAATAAACACTTATTTACTTGTATCTTGATTTGTCATCTTTGCTCTTTTTCGCTTTTTCTGCTCATTTTTTTTGACGTTGTTTTTGTCATTTTGTCCAATTCTATCTGTTCCAATGACGTCAAAACAGCTATCAGTTTTCGGAACCTCCATTACTCGTCCGCTGGCATCAGCTTCTCTGCCGATTCTTTTATCACGCGCATTAAACTCAAAGGCTTCTCCACCAACTCCAACTGCTGGCCGAGCTTCGACTCTGCTGATTCCTTCTCCGCTGTCGTCGATATCGGTATCGCTATTATCATCATCATCACCGCAACCATCAACAGCTGCAACAGCGACATTAGCAGCAAAAACGGTAGCAATAATATTGCCAGCATTGTCTCAGACTGCAACGCGGCCCATGAGCTCCTTAGTGTCACCTCGGTCATCCATAACCTCTAACTCTATCAACATTAACGTCAACTTTGCTGGTAACGCAAGAAACCTGCGGCTAATGGGCGTTGTGGGTCTCTTTGTTGCTGTGTTCGCTTCTGCAACGGTTGCCCAATTCGTCGTGTTTAAATGGAACATATCCAATCAAGATAAAGATGAAAATTATCACAGCTCCAGATTACATCCAACAACTGCAATCCCTGCATCGCTCCACAGCATCTCATATCATGTATAATCTGATAACTTCCTCGTGCCGCACTTTCTTTTTTCGTCACATGGGATAAAATATGTTAGAAAATAAATAATAATAAAGTTGCTGAGTAATCAACTGAAATTTGAAGTCTTATCATTTGTGCCATAATTGTGTAGAGATCCGAACTTCTTCCCCAACAACTGTTCCGTACTGTGCCAAGCAATTACCTTTCGTTTCCTTTGCGATTTTGTCCAAACTGACTTTTTTGTACTTGATCCACTTTTTCCTCTCCAACCACATCTCATGAATTTTCACGCATTCTTCATCTGTGATATCCAAAAGCTTCATATGTGAATCGAGATCTTTTAGCTCAACTCTGGCAGTTGCAGCAACGCTGCAGGCAAGAACAGCTCCTCCAATTTTTGGACGTACCCGAACTACTTCTTTAATAACCTGTATACTCCTGCGATGTTTTGGATCGAATTCCCTCCCACCGCCACCATCACTACTACCACTACCCATTTTGCTATTATTTACTAGAGAATCACTTCTCTCAATATCTGTTGATAAAATTGAGCCTATTATCCGAGGTTGATTCCAAAACGCGCCATTTTGTTTTAATAATCCACCGTTTTCACTGCTACCGTTCCCGTTGCTATTATTGTTACAGATTTTGATTGCTGAAGTCGCAACAAGCTCTCCAAAATCATCGTAAACCCAGTCCTGCGGTTCCAACTTTGAAAAATCGTATTCTTTTCGCAAATCCATCACAAGGCCAATTTCTTCCTGCTTTTTTCGTGCTTCTTCTCCGGAGTGCGGATCAGCGGCATCGAGAGAGCATGCTGCACGTAGAAGAGCATATTCTCGTAATGTTGAAGCTTTTATGGTGAATTTCGATGCTCCGATACTGGCACTACTAGTAATGCTGTTTAAAGTGCTTACAGCTCGACTACCGCCGCCATTTTCAGATGTTTTTCTCATTATGGAGCTGTTTATGTTGTTATTGCGGCCACCAGCTCCGCCGCCACCGCCACCACTACCACTGTGGTGTGAACGATAGTATGCGGCCTTTGCTTCTTGCTCTTGATACAAAATTGCTTCTGTGCATATCATCGATTTGTATCCAACGATTGCAACTTTAACTGCGGTAGGCTTGTTGTTATACAATATAGTCTTATGAAGTGTGACAGCACCTGACTTGACAAAGTATATGACTTTACAACTGTCACCTGGGGTGTTAAATGTTTTTTTTTTTGGTTTGGTTTAGTTTGTTTTGTTGTTTTTTCTCTGTTACAAAGTTTAAAAAAATGAAAATGGCACCTTCATCAATGACGGTTTCGCCTTCCTTGATAACTTTGAACCACATTACTGAAGCTATTGCAATAAGTGATTCTTTTTTCCATTTTGAAAAAAGATCAAGTGATTTGAGAAAATTTGCAACCTCTTCCATTGACCCTGAAGAAAAGAACATTTGAATAAATTAGAAAAAAATTTAACTCACTTCTATGTGAAGCTTTGATGACTCTATTGTAATCGTCTTTCTTAATTTCAATGATTTCGCATAAATCAGCTGTAATAATACTTGCAGCTCTTACAGTATCGTTAAGTAAGCCAGCATCCCCAAATCCTTCGCCTGCGTGCATTGTACGCAAGTGAACATATTCTTTGTGTACTCCGTTTCGTATTTTTATCACATTCACACTTCCTGTCAAAATAATATGCCAAGCCTCAGCCGAATCGTCTGTCAAATTTGGCGTGTCAAAAATTTGATGTTTTTAGCGAAATATAGAACGGAAAAATAAAAGAAATAAAGAGGTAAAACTTGCTCTGTCGAAACACAGTATAATTTGCCGGATATTCACGAAACGCAATTGAATTTGCACAAACATCACGAACCACGAAATCCCTCATGTGTTCAAAAGCTGCGATCGAACGTAGCATATTAAAAAGAATCTGAATTTCATCAGAAGACCGGTCCCACGGCACTTTTTTCAGCATTTCCACAATCTCGTCATGAAAAATGTTCCAGAGTGAACTGTGTGGGATTTTGTACATCAAAATTTCGGCTGCGGGTTTCATATTGGACGCCTTTCGGAACCAGCTGGCGATTTTCGTATTTCGACCTTGGTAAATGCCACCGTTGGCGCTGTTTGCACCGCCGTTTACACTAATATTCCGTATCAGAGAATTTTGTTTCTGCTGCGGTTTCAGTTCAGAAATTTTTCGGGCTTTCGCAAGTTGTCCGAGTGTGTTTGATCCGATACTTGAAATAATTTGATTCTTGTGTCGGTTTATTGTTGAATTTTCGATCTTTTTGAAAATTTTGCTAAGCCCACGATCATTGTCTCCTTCTTCCTCTTCTTCTTCAAATAGCCGCGGAAGCGATGATTTTTGCACTGTCGCGAGAGAATTTTCTGGTCTGATTTTCTTGCTGCTTGTTTGGACTGTATTTGAGATGCTGACATTTTGTAATCGCAGATAATTTGATATGAAGGTTCGGACAGAAAATTTTTCTTCAGAGTTTTTGGAATCTGCCTCCAATTCAAATTTTTTGAATTCCAACTCATTTGTCTAAAAAGCAAAATATGAATCAAAAAAGTGAAATAAAAATAAAACGAGTATACAACATTATTTGGTTGTTGTTTGAAGCAATTGATAAAGCGTTACTATACCCAATCAACGTAAGATTTGGAATTCGGAACAACAAAATCATCGCGAAAGTCAAGCGGATCTTTACCAATTTTCGCTTGAGTATGTGCATATTTCAGTGCCTTTTGAACGCGTCGAATCTCCTCAAGCGTAACCCCTTCGCCACGTCTCTCGTTTCTCAGTAAAAGCCTCAAATTTTTTGGCGCATGATATTTCCGCAAATGGGCAGTCTCTCTTCTTCTGATTTGATTTCCAATGCTTTTAATGTCTTCCGGTGGTATGGGTTTCGGAGGCTTCAGAGACTCAATCAATCGATTTCTTTCACTTTTGACTTCTTTTTCTAGCCCAAAAATTGTTACTGTTTGACTCATATGTCCTTCGCTGTCTTTATTTTGTTTTGAATGGGCTTTTTTTCGTTTTGCTTCAATTGCATTCTTTGATTGTGGAATTCTTTCACGATCGAAACATCCTTGTACAATCCACATGTAAACTGAGTGCAAATAGTTCATCTTTTCTTCCATCGTTTCAAGTCTGTTCAGCTGGCGGCTGATACAGGAAATAAAGTGATTAGTATACTATCATTATTGCTATTATTTTTAAAATATACTTTTGAGTCCATAACTCTCGTGGAAATCCCGATAAATAATCCAGGCAATTGCTTTCAATAAATTGACGGGTTTTTTCATATAGCTCGTCAGCCTGTACTCTAATATCGTATCTTGTGGCATTAACTTCTGCAAATCGCCTCTCATACGTTATAAGTCGCGCAGAATGATTTGTAGATGTGTTTAACAGTAATTCAATCACTTTAGCATGGTTTTCCATAAAGCCGGCCTCACCAGGAAGCAAATTTTTCAAGAACGGATCATTTTCAACTTCTTTGGAAGAGTGATGGGCTCCACGATCGTTTTCAATGGCCCGTAGAACAGGGAAATAAAGGACTTTTGGAAGTCGCTTGAATTTTTGTGGCGCGTTGTTTATCGCCTCTTGTAGACTCAGGGAATTTTCTGCTGGCAGTTGAAGTGCTGTTTTTTGATTGCGTATTATTGTTGCAGAAACTTTTGACGTCGCAAGAAGATTCCTGACAGTGAGAGGAACATATCTTGTATCAACAGTTTTGTTTGTTTTCGAGTGTCGAAATGCTGGAATGGTGTAAGTCAAATCAGAAATATCCATTATCAAGATTTACTCTTAGATTTGCAGAAGAAAGGAAAAGGTACAGTTGGAGTAAAGCAAAGTAATTTCGATGTTAATATTCATCACACAAGCAACCGTACTGTTTTGAAGGAAAATGGAAGATATTTGGGCAGCAGCAACTTCAAGTTCGTACGACCAAGTTTCGCGCCCGCAACCGTCGTTGTACAACTCCTTTCTTGATGGTGAGAGCCGAAAGCATCTTTGCGCAACAGAAAATACTGGACAATAACGAATTACGAAACGCCACTTTAAATACTTGACATCCTTAATGAAATTCAGGCCGTTCGTTTCGGCTGCTGACTTTGGACGAATGCCGCGCACACCCGAAAGCAACTATGATTCCAACGGGCGTCGGTACTGATTTAGTACAATCGATTCTGTTTGGATTGGTACTTACGGATCCGTGCGTACAGCTTTATTTTGTATTTATCCGTGGCAGCTGTCAAAAGAGTTCTCAAAATAACTTAACATTAGATGGAATCATCCCGACCGTTCGTTCTCGGACGAACGCGGTGGCTGCTATAAATTCACGTCTACTGCAAAGGACAATGACCACCGCACATCGCGGAAACACGCAGACGAGATGATACAGGCGTTAGTGATCAGCGCCAGCTTTTATGACAAGGCTGGCCCAATGAATTATCTTCGCGAAAAAAAGGCTTCGCATGAGTTCACGCAAGTTTTGATAAGGTTTTCAGTTTATTCACTCCCTTTTTATAATATTTAAATTCACGCGGTCAACTCGTTAGATCTCCTGAAAACGATGAAGAAGGCTACGTGATTGGTTTGACGCCCCATTCTGGTCCTGGATTCAACGATGGAAAAGCGTTTGTTGCATTTTCTGGAACAAAAGACTGGAGTCATGTGCGACAAGCTCTTAGCTTCCTTCCCGCGACAATAAACGGCCTACCCACGCTCAGTTCACTTGGCTGCCATTCCGGATACCTAGAAATTGCAGAAAAAATTCCCGATATCATAGGCTCACTGCAAGCTTTAGGATATAATGACATTATTTTATGTGGTCACTCTCGCGGTGGCGCAATCGCGCATCTAGTTCTTTTACTGTACTTGTATCGAAATGGAATAGTGGATGACTCAGAAGAGTCTCCTTCGACTGCATCTCAGGCGTTAGATATGTCGGGATCATGGGGGAAAGTTCCGGAAGTGAGATCGTTTGCATATGGATCTCCATTCGTCGTCAATGACGCTGTTTCTGCTTTACTTACCGAACGCGGCCTTCATCATCGATTTTTGACTGTAGTAAATGACGGTGATATTGTGCCTGGGGCGATGTCGAGCATTGGTGGATTATCTACCCAAGCGCTATCAGCTGCGACCGGTCGAGCAACTGGGATTGACGTTGACAATATTGTGAGGCAAATCGGTCCACTTATCGGTGCAGCGGGTGCGGCTATTGGTTACCCTTCTGCTGCAATTGGTGCTGTTGCTGGCGGATATCTATGGAATATGTTTTTCAAAGAAGTCATTCAAAAACCGATTTTAACTTATAAGCCGATTGGAAGGTACATTTTTCTTCGTAAAAAATATAGTGCAACTGGATCCGCTTCGAAAATACGTACGTGTTATCTATATTCATATTCCCGCTGCTTTTTTGAATTTAATAATAATTTTTTTTCAGCCCAATATTTGAAATCTCCAGACGCAACTTCATCACTTGATGCTGTTATTCTCCACTTTCAAACTATTGCCAGAGAATTTGCAACAAAAGCTAACTCGACAGTTGCGGATCTTCACACTGATCACAGAACTGCATCATATTTACACGCACTTGTATCAACATACAATATTACTTCACCTCTTCACAAAAGTCTTTGGCACGTGGCGAATGGATCCCCAAATTCGTTTAAAATGGGAGCTGATGGGTTTGAAAATGACGCAATTTCCCCGTATTCGTCAGCTTCTGGAGGTAGCCCTATGAATAAGAACAGCAACTCGCAGCTGAATGGTTCAGCATCCCCTTCTCAAACGCAAATTAATTATCAAAGCGGTGGCTCACAAGATGAATTGAATCCGGAGCTTGTTTTCTCCGTTCTTTGCCCAGAAATTCGTGATGTTTCCGCTCAACAGGTTCTTGGTGTAACACCCGGATCTCCAAGGCGAGTTAAACTTGATATCGTCGGGAATAACTTGGATTTTATCGACTTAAAAGAAGGGATATCGTTGATTGGTTTCTTCGTCGATCCAATAAAGCTTCATAATGTTGTTGCCACAACTAAAGAAAAAATGGTGGTTGAAGGTGGGCTATGTCTTCAATGTTCTCTTCTATTAGTATAGTGATCCTTGGAATTAGTTCTCGTAGAAAATGCAGTCGAAAAAACGAGAGGTGGTATTGCCCAAATTGCGTTTACTCCAGTATTTTTTGGCGCACGTCAAATCACTCGCAAAATTACGGTATTTTTCATATTATTGATCGCTCAGGAAGAATCAACAATATAACATTTTGCAACTGTGCAGAATATGATTACAATTGACTCAAATACCCAAAACGCGGACGGATCTGCCCTTAATGGATCTCAACCTAATCAACTTGCGGATGGAACTGTTTTTGATGTCTGCATCAATGCATTCAAACGGGCTGTTATTAATAGGTATTGTGTCAGTTTTTAAGATTAACTCAAAAATATTTTCTGAAATTACAAGATCGCATGAACTTCGAGCCGAAATTATGGGCTTCACTCCACAACCAGATGTTCAGATTAGATTGAAGAAAGTGAAAGCTGCATTCGCGAGACTTGAAGAACTATGCCCTCCAAAATCTACATTTCGCAACCCCAGGAATCCAAGTACGTCTCCAACAAGATATTCGCCACAAAATCCAGAAATCCCTGTCATTACACCTCTTATACAGAGATCAACAAGTGAGAGAGTTAGCAGAGGTCTCACGTTGCGCACTGGAAGAGCTTCAACACCGCTATCTATGATGAATCAGCCACCGCGTCGTCGATTATCGGACTTGATTGAATATTTGGCTCAAATCGATGCATTTCCTGATGGGAAGCGAGCAGTTCTCGAAGATGGAGTTGAAGACGCCCCTCTCCCTCTGGAATCTTCAAGCGAAGATCAAGCCCGCGAAAAACTTCAGGCAATGCAGGTTATGCAAGCAATGGATGAGGCGACTTCAATTTGCAGTCGATTTTTGGAAGCGCTTTGTTCGAAAATTGACATAAAGCTTGAACCGTCGCTCTCGTTTGTAGTTGGTGCTGGTGTAGTTACTGGTCTCGTAACCGCACTGTCGATTGGACTTTTGATTCCAGAAGCTCCAGTCATTGCTGCTGGAATTGGCATGGGGTTTCTTACGTCAACGGCCGTTGGTCCTCTCGGTTTAGGCGATAAAGTTATCCATGCTTATCAAAAAGAGCAAGACAATCAATACCGGTTTTTACTGATGGAGCTTGTCAAATGGGTTGGAGTCAGTGCATCCGAGAAACTCGAGTTCCTTAATGCACATACCCATGAACGTGCAATTGAGGAACGTATTCGATACCTTGGCTTTACAAAAGAAACAGATGTTCGTAGTGACCCACAGAGATGGACAAACTGGTTGGAACAGGAGGTTCCATATCTAAATGGGGCACTATTCAGTCATGAATATTTTGGAGAAGGCAAAGTCTTTGATCGCGCTACAAAATCTTGTATGTCATTGATTGCAACTCGCGTTGAAATGGTTCGTCAAATTCACAGAATTCGAAAATTGATTGTAGAAGAGACTGTGGTTGCGTTTGTGGGTACCCAGGATGCCGGCAAAACCACGGCCGCACGGAAACTATTTGGTCACGTCAACAAGGAATTTCCGAAATTTTGGAGAGGGAAAGAAATTAGACGAGGTATTTACGAACATACAAACGGAGTGAGGGTGTTCCCACAAGGACAAATTGCTGTCGCGGATTTTCCTGGCTCAAATAGCACTGCTTTAGGGCTCGATCAAGCTATGAGACGGTTCGGAGGCGTTGCAAGTGTTGCATTACTGTTTTGTCATTTTAACGGGGATGCATCTGGTGATGTGCTCAGAAATTTGGAGGAAATCAAGGTATCAAAAAAAAAAAAAAGAAAAGAGACTTTCATTACTTACCATACTACCATTAAGGAATGGTCTTCGAAAATTCCAATATTACTGTGCATTCACCAAGCAGGAAATAAAGTTAACGGAAACAAGGACGACTTTATGTTCAATAATGAATTAACCTGCAAGGAGGATGTGGATCGGTTTGTAAATCGGTGGACTCGCACTGTGCAAGCGAGATTCCCTGACGTTTTGGTAGATTCATCAAGCTCACCAGATTTGGATGCATCAACGGTAAGTGGGACAACGGATCCAGACGCAGAAAGTTTTTTGACAGCGCGATCCGATTCACTGCAGCCTGTGGATCGCCGTTTATCAACGAGCACCGCATTTGAGATTCGTAAATCATCTCAGTCTGCTGGTCTCACTGTCGCAATGACGGAGTTTGCCAAAGAGCTTGATTTATGTCGATCAATCGGGATTTGGGGCGTCCGTGAAGTTCGGCAATGGATTCGCAGCAGAATCGAGGAAAGCAATGTTTACATTCGGACAGATGATTTGCTTGAAGTTTTACCAGATTCTGATGACTGAAACATACTATAATACATTATGCTTTATACAATAATAAACAAGAAAGTTTTTTTATTATAATCGCAGAAAAAGAGAAAAAAGAGAAAAAAAATTTTGGTAAGTGAGAAAATAGGTCATTCAGCCGACTCTGCGCAGTTCCTTAACAACGCGAACCAATTCTTCTATCAATATCCAGCTTCTTTGATCGCCAATCGTCTGATGGTGACAAAAATTCATCGCGTACGAAAAAGAAATTCCATATTCTAAATCAAAACAGACGATTGAGCCACCAGCTCCTGTTTATGTAACAAAAATAATATATAATTAAAAAATAATTTAAAAAATATATATTTATATACTTACCACTCCACCCATAGAAGCACACATCTGTTGCCACATAACTTCCATATCCTTCAGCACCAAATCCATGATTTAATTTTGCAAATCCAATCTTCAAAAACTGAATCTCAGCATCTAATACCTCATCATGTAAAAGCTTCATTGACTCCATCCCTTCAGCAAAAGTTGCCTTGGAAATCAAACCGTCTGTGTCAGAGATGTGGCTTTTTCTCAATTGCTCTGCCAGATGTGCAAGCGACCGAGCATTTGTTAGACATGCAAAAGAGGGGCTTTGCGAATGTAGCAGGGTTTCGTCATTGTAGTTCCAAGGAAATTCTTTTTCGCGGCCAGTGAAATCAGGCCTGAAATAAAAGTGTGTGGTTTGTTTAAAAATAAACAAAGAGAAAGAAAGAGAAAACCATACCCGGAACGAAACAAAGAATTATTTTGTGGAGAGCCCTTTTTCAGGAGCGCATTAATGAGCCCCTGCGGAATAGCGTAAAGACCCAGAGCTTTTAACAAGCCTCTTGGAGTCAAAATGAAAAAAATTTTCTGCAGGAGAGTAAATCCGCTCAGTTTGACCAGCTTCGCCTTGACCGCTTCCGCACGCTCCAAAGGCTCGTCTGGAATTCCGTAATTGAACTCAAACGGTTCCACACCTTCAGCCCGTTTCGCATTGATGATGGGCATTACTTCGTCATACATAATGTCCCGGATTGTTTTCCCGCCAGTTGCTCTCCTCACGATTTCATTCAAAAACCAGCCTCGCGTGACTGCATGGTACGCACTGACTTCTGCGCCGTTGAAATTGTGTGGTTGTGCGGCAATTTTTTGTGCCAGGACATCCAAGTTAACTAAATCTTCTGGGGTCGGCACCCGGTCCTTGTCCAGATACGCAACGCCGCCGCGATGGTGCAAAATTTGCGCAACAGTTACATTGTGCTTGTTGCCGGCGCCAAATTCGGGCCAGTATTTCGTCACCAGATCGTCGAGATTGATTCTGGACGTGTTTACGAGGTGCAGGAACACGCTAGATGTGACAAACTTTGAGGACGAAAACACAAGCTGGAGGTTGTAGGGAGTGTATGGAGTCGTGTACGATTGGTCCGTGAATCCGGAAGCAATGTCGGCCACTAGTTCGCCGTTGACGTATGCAGCAAACTGGCTCCCGAAATCGTATCCGTCCTCGAACTCTTTTTGTATAAGCTCCTTGAGCCGTTCGTAACCCGGAGCTGTGAACCCGTTCGCTTTGACTTTCGGTGGTGGGCTTAGTCCAAACAATTTGTATTTCGCAGTGAATGCCGGGCCTTTGCGCACGAAATATAAATATCCGGCAGTGAGCAGGATGCCAAGAAAGACAATGATCACAAGAGGTGCGGTAATTGCTGCTGTTTCGCTCATTTTCTGATTTTTCCTAAATTTGTTTTGCCATGGATTTATGTTTACTAATCACAAATTCTCGGGTTCAAAAATTTTGCTCATAACAAATCAAAGCTTTCTAAAACAAATTTAAAATAAAAAATCAAGGATAAGAAGCCTTTTTTTTCAACCCAAATGACCAAGTCATAAGAAGCTATCTTAATCATAGATATAAATGAGAAACTTTGTACAGTATAGCTGGAAATTGTTTTTTGTTATTTTTTGTTTTTAATAAATTTTTTTGTCTTTTAAAATATGCAATTAATCTGGTGCATGCCGTATATATTGATGGCAGCAATGGCCAACGGAAACAGTACTAAAAATTCTATTCGCCAGCACCATCACAAACATCGACAGAGCCAACACAAAACATTTAGCCTCAGCTTCAAATTTGCAAATGGCGGGAATTTGAATTTTGAATTCAAATCAAAACAAAAGTGCTTTGATTTCTCTGCATGCCATGCCTCAATACTTGCAAGTTTATCCACAGGCGGTGCTAGCGAATTGGTCCACTATTATTACACAATCTTTGAAGGGGAGCAATGTTCTGGACGCTTCTTTTTCTTGAACGTGCATTCGACTGCAGAGATGCAACAAATTGGATACTTTGGGGCAAGCTCATTTGCGGTCGTGGAGTCGGGTGACTTTAAGGGAGAAGTTTCAATGGCGAGTTTGTATCGACACGATGGAATTTGGGTGCCATATCAGTCGCTGGTTTTTGACAGAGTATCATCACGGGAAGACTTTGGAATCAAATCAGATCTTGGGGTATGTTGAGAGAATGAATTGTTTGTGCTACTTCTCCCTTTTTTTTGTCGTTTTATTTTGCGAAAAGCAATGATGGTTCAACGGAGAGTTTTGTGGCGACGGGTAACAATGGTGGACGCGACGGCGACGATAGCGACAACAAGGATGCCGATGGTGACAAGTGGGACAGTGCGAGCAGCGATTGGCGGACGGCGATACACTGTGGACATTGGCAGAGACCAAGGGAAGGAGAACGAAAAGGAAAAGGAGAAGGCGAAGGAGAAGGAGAAGGCCAAGGGTTACAGGGCCTACATACCAGGGTGAGTGTGCATCTCTTCTTTCGTCTTTGCACTCTTCTGACTGGCTCGTTTCCTCTCGCTTCTGATTGGCTGGCTCGCAGACGCGGGTGGCAGGTGTTCTGGCTGGCGGTGGGGGCGGTGGCTGGACTGGGCGCGTTCGACGGGCAGGCGGTGCGCAAGACGCAGCGGCGGCAGTGCGACGCGGCGGTGGCGCAGGTGGGCGGGCTGCGGTCGGGCGTGCTCGAGCGGCCGCGCACCGTGGTGGTGTGTCTGACGCCGTTCGACGCCTCGCGCGCCGTCTTCGAGCGCTACGCGAAACCCGTGCTCGACGCCGCCGCGCTCGACTACGTGATCATTGCGCCCGACAAGCCCGCCGTCCTCCGCGCCGACATCCGCGACCGGCTGTGGCACGCAAAGACCCAGCCCAAACTCGAGCCCCCCGTGCCGCCCCGCTTTGGTCTGTTCGATCCCGCTTCTTGGTTTCCCGCCAAAGAGTCGCCCCAGGATTTTATCATCCGTTCCTCAGAGTCCCTGCTGCAGAAATATCACCCTGAGGTTGGTTTTCTATTCTTGCTTCAGGCAAAAAAAAACGCGTAAAAAAACTTATGCTGGTTACAGGACGGCATAATTGCTATCGGCCCTGAAGCGTATCGCGAACTTTTGCAAGGCCTGCAACAAGGCCTTCTCTCAAACCCTGTCACTATTCCCGAAAAACGATACATATTGCAGCCAAAAGAAACCACTTCCGAAGCCATTGCCGCCTACGACGCCGAATGCAAAGCCGCCGAAGACGAACACAAAAAAAATCTCCTGTATCCCGCAAATTTGAATCAATCTCCTGAAAACATGTCCGAACTTCTTCGCGTTTGGGGAATCCCACCTATCGGCTACCTTCCAGCAAAACAATACGTTGGATGGACAGGTCTCCTATTTCGCACATACAACTGGTTTGGGAAGCGCCATATTGCGCGTGAAGTTGGCGATGCAGTCCTTAACATTTGTCTCAATCGGCAGCGTCCTTTTGATCCCACAACAGACTTTGCTCTTGGTGTTCCGCAAGATGCTACTAATTTAACTGTGGTTGAACGTGGCACTGAGTTTGAAAATGGCGGTGCTACTTGGAAAGTCTGGTCTGACTTGGATCCTGCTATCGTGGCCCATCTCAAAGTATATGCAACAGCAACACCTGTTGAGCTAGGAGTGAATCAAGTAAAATAATTGTGAGTGCAGCAAGTAATGCAAATGTGAGTGGAGAGAATAAACAAGCATTGGTGCGCTGAGTAAAAGATGGTAATAAAGAAATTTTGGATGATAGGTCACAACGAAAGTGATCAAGTAGAAACGGATGACAGTTCTTCTTTCATAAAATAAACAGTAATAAAACTTCTTTATTTTAGGCATGTCGTCCAAATGGATAATATGGAATGACAGAAATGCACCCACCACTATTGATGCTGCTTGTTGCCAAACAAAACAGAAACTTAAATGTTGAGATCAAATAAAATTGGCAATAGATGTGTACCTTTGTGAATATATGAAACTGTCATTAATTAACAAATTTAAGCCTTCAGGTTTGAACTCTCATGTGGTGACGGCGTATAGGCAGCATGGTAACAAAAAATTCAAACATGACAATTGCAATGTGTTGGAATGTGACTGTGGATCACTTTTTAACTCTGTTCTGTTCTAAAAATAAAATACACTTTTTCCTCCCTGAAATCTCTTCCATCGTCTGTCCTCGACCGACTGACTCCTCAAGGCCCTGCTCCTGCGTCTCCCACACTCCCGTCAGCGCTTCTCAACACAATGAATTTCAATGAGAGTATGTTTTTCAACTATTTTTTTGTTCCCATGGTTGCTTTAAAAAAATTCAAATTTTTTTTTTTGTTGCAGTATGCATATTGTCAAGCTTCTCTCCGACTAGAATCACTGGAACAAATAATCTTTCTAGTCAATAACATTCATAAAACATTCAGTTACTATGGTTTTGTTTTGGCAGTATCTTCGTTTATTTTGTGCAATAATAAATACGGTGTTGCCAGAACGACATAGATCGTATGATCTCTAACAGTAGCACTGATCCAAAAAGACAGACGAAATCGGCATTTTTCATTTTCTAACAATCATTTATACAACAGCTGTCAGTAATTTTTAGGGTCACAAAACTATAATTCAAAATTCAAGTGAATCTTTCACTTTCAAAGACTGCGACTGTTGTTCTGATCACAAAAAAATCACTATAATGTCTGAATATTCGCTTATTATGCGTTTACCTCAAAAATTCACACTTCGAATTTTATTGTTGTCACTTTGATTGGTTGCCACTGAAATTGGAACAAAATAGATCAATCAAATTTTGATTACAAGAAAAAATAGCAAAGATGTACAGTGTTGAAATTGCACACAGCGGCAACTGCACGTCGGTACCTTTCATGCTCACATATTGGCCCACAACAACTTCGTGCACACCAAACACACAATGCCAGGAAGCTCCGGTTAACGGAGGAAGCTACAAGTGGTCGTATGATTGCACAAGCGACTATGCTGCATACTCGCAAGCCACGTTTGGTACCAAACCGTTCGTGTCAATTCTTGAATACAACAACAGAACTGGCTGCGGGGCCTCTGCTGCGGCGGCAACCTCCATCACGCATGTGTTGCCAAATACTTGTTTCAGCGAGGGATCAAACACATTCGCTGGCACGCAGTTTGTTGTAAACGTGTCGACTGTCTGGCAATACTATTATTTACAAGCTTGCGACGATACCAAGGGGCCAATTGACGGAATTGGCTACGCTTCTGAAACTTGCGCTCCACCAAAAAGGGCCTCGTGGCTTAACGCGACGGTGATTGATCCTGCCTTATATAACCAGTCATTCGCTCAAGCGCTGCTGCCGGGTCAGGTTTTGTCTAGTTCCGCGTTTTCCACAACTGCGATAGTACCAGCTTCGGCAGCAGTATCATTGGAGGCTGCGCGCTGGATTCTGTTTCCAGTCACAGTACTTGCAATTGCTGTTTTTTCATTTTGATCTCCAGCAGTTTACAGCTATTTTCAAAAATATTGAGTCAGAAAAATAAATGGCATTTTTTTGATTTTTGATTTTGTCAAATACTGGAGAGAGATACTGGTGAAATACTTGTGGAGATACTGGTGGAGATAGTGGATTCAATTTCAACTAATACTTACCATGGGTATCAAGCAACACCCAGATGCCATTCTTTGGCGCATTGTGTGGGCCTGCCTGGAAGGACAATACTCATGTTTTGTGGCAAAGCGATTATTTGTTGATCGCTCTTTGGTTGCTCAAACATATGGATACTTTCAAACATTTGGAACACTCAGGAATCCATATGCGCAGCAGCAAGGACAGAGCCATTCTCTGGAGATGCCTGTATTAAATGTAAGCTATATATTTCTTAATACTGTTATTCAACAATGTTTAGCATATAAAAGCTCTCTTCATGCTCCAATCTGATTGGTATCTTGATGAACTTCAGGAGCAAGTATATCAGTCATGTGGATTGTCTGTCTCTGTTTCCACAAT
>JADGJH010000209.1:5692-25188 GCA_027596945.1 Physocladia obscura
AACATCACAGCAACTTGTCGTGCGATATGTGCACGGTGACTGCTTGCGGAAATCATCAGGACGAATCCACACAAAAAATTTCAGTATTACGACGGGCGGATACAATAAAACACGAACAAAGGACGAATCAGTTGCAGGCGAATCAAGATCTGGATACTTTTCACGTAGCCGACGAACGCAAAACGATAATATGCCGCCATTTTCCATATCTTCGCTTCCGACTGCATCGCCTCACGCAGTAATTCCCCATAAGCGGCCCTCTGGAAGTTCCCCTGCGTTTCTTGGTGATGATGATACAAGGGACAAAATCAACCCGAAGTCGCTGGCCGCAAGCATACGCCGCAGTCTCGCTTCTATCGATCCACGTAGAGCCTGGGCGGAATATAAAATGGTATCGAAAATTGCTTTACTCTTACTTTTATTCAGTTTAACATGAAAAAAAAAGCTACACATGTTAACTTTCAGCGCAGTTGAACGCGCACAAAAATTGCATCAGAAATTTGGGCGAAGTAGTGGAGCTATCCCAGTCGAAACTGACGCGTCACTTTATCTTGATGCAGAAGATCACGCACAAATGCTTGCATCACTGACCCAGCATTTATTGCCATCAATGGCAGCCGCGAATGCTGAATTAGTTGTCTTGAACATGCTGCGTGCACGAATTCCGCTTGATGTGCGCGACTATAATAATCTTATGCTGATCTACGCCCGCAATAAAGATTTACGATCGGTTATTCAGACATTCGATGCACTCCTCCATCGTAGTCCGCCTCCGCTACGAAACAAAGTGTCAATGCTCCCGAAACTTATGGCAAGTGAATCTCAATTAATAAAACTGTCAAAATCTGCAAAGTTTGTAGCCGAAAATTATCCAGTAAAACCAAACCTACGAACGTTCCAAATTATCATGTCCGCGTATGCGTCAACCGGCCGTGTTGAAGAAACGTATTCTTCCTTTGCGTTACTTAAAAAATGCATTCCTACCGCTGCTATTGACGCATCAGCATATATGTATCTAATTTCGGCACACGCAAACGCATCTAGACGGAGTCCTACAGATCTCGATGCCGTAAACTCTCTTCTTTCAGAGTTTCTTGATTTTGAGATTCCTGATCGCAGAGTTCTTGACGCAGCTGTGCGTGCGATTGGCGTTTGCGGTGATTTGCCGAAAAGCGTTAGGCTGTTTGAGTCATACCCAAAATATGGAATTCTTGAATATGGACTTGACTCTATTGATGCGTTGATGAGTGTGTATGAAGTTCACGGGTTGGTTGATGACGGAGAAGACCTGTATTCGCGCTTTTTTAACGTTAGACGACGTATTGACCCTGATGCTAATGGAGAAAAAGGAGAAAAAAATCTGCTTTCAAGTACTTCTGCAGTATTTCCAATGCCTTTGGCATCCACGATAAAATCTCTAATGCGACTCAACAAAAATACTGGGAAAACTTCTCGTGTTGTTGACTTATTTGAAAAAGATTTACGGGCAACACAAATTCCTGATGCGGAAGCGCACGAGATTCTTCTAGTGTGTCATTTAAGTGATGGTGATATAAGTGAGGCAGAACGCGTTTTCGCCCGAATGCTTGAGCGCGGTTACAAAATCGAATCACAGATTCTCGAAATGATGGATTTAGCTAGAGAGAGTGCCAAATATTCATGAATATTCGGCTAAAAAATAAAGGTTATATTGTTATTTGTTCCACATTAATCAAACGTCATTATTTCTGAAGGAAAAAAAAATGCGATTTGCAGTGCTTCTGTATGTGCTGTTTGGCGGAACAGCAGCCGTCAAGCGCAGTGACTTCAAGACATGTGCCCAAAGTGGATTCTGCGGTCGTCAACGGGCATTTGGAGAACTGGCAACCCTGGAAAAAAGCAGCAACAACGAAAGCGGTAATAAACGAATATCAATGAACAACGGAAGCAAATAACGTAACACAAACAACGAACCATTGCAGAAGACAGCTCTAGGTATTTGCTGCTCACATCGACACTAAAGATTGACGCGGTGGGTGGAACTGTCGGCGCGCAGATCCTTGATTCCCTTTCCAACGCACGCTTTCAACTCGACGTGACACTTCTCCGTTCGGACATTGCAGAAACAAGTTCAGACGCTCCGACGCTTCGCACTCGTGTTTTCGAACTTAACCCGCTTCACGCGTCGCCTTTTGATGTTGCCAATGCTGACAACCTGGCTCTAGTTTCCCCACTGCCCCCAGCCCAAAACTTTTCCATCGTCCACCAGTCTCCGTCCCTGCTAAGCATCCGCCTCGCGAATAATATTATCCTGACAATCACTGCGAAACCATTTTCATGGTCCATTGCCAGAGATAATGTCGATGTTGTTTCCTTCAACAACCGTCATTTCTTCAATTATGAATATCAACGTGCAAAGTCGCAAGAAAAATCAGATGATCCTCCTGTTGCTGTGAAGCAAGATGATGGCGATGAAAGTGGTGCGGATCCGCTCGTTCCCCCTTCAAAACCTAAAGAGCTATCGGAACGAGAGAAACTCATTGAAAAATTGAAGAAAGACGTACAAAAAGATATGTGGGAGGAATCTTTCAGCGGAAAGCAAGATTCAAAGCCTCGAGGTCAAATATTTGAATCATAGTTGAATAATTCATTAATATTTTTTTTCTGTGTTTAGGTCCAACATCAATCGGATTTGATATTGAATTTCCTGGATTTTCTCACATATACGGGCTCCCTCAACACGCCTCTTCGTATTTTCTTAAACCAACCAGAGGCGAGAATGCACCGTACTCGGAGCCGTATAGACTCTACAATTTCGATGTGTTTGAATATGAACTCGATAACCCAATGGCTCTTTATGGCTCTGTTCCATTTTTACTAGCGCACAAAAAGAGCAATTCTGTTCTGGGGGGTGAATCTGTTGGATTATTGTGGGTTAATGCCGCCGAAATGTGGGTAGATGTTGAAAAGGTTTGATTTTGTTTGAAATTACGAGTGAAAAGAGTGTGAAAAATACGCACAAAAAAACTGTATATATTTATTCTAATACACAAATTATATATTTACCCCTCATAAAAAATAATACATACACATATATACACATATTCCACAGACGGTTCAGGGAACTTCCACCCATTGGATGGCTGAAGCAGGAATTTTGGATCTTCTTATATTCTTGGGACCAACTCCAAAAGATGTTTCAAACCAAATGACGCACCTGACTGGTCGTAGCGCTCTTCCACAGCATTTTAGCATCGGATACCATCAAAGCAGATGGAATTACATTGATGAACAAGATGTCCACGATGTTGATGTCAAGTTTGATGAATTCGATATTCCGTACGATGTCTTGTGGCTGGATATTGAACATACGGATGGAAAGCGATACTTTACCTGGGATAAAGTCAAATTCGCCCATCCAAAAGTCATGCAGGATGAACTTGCAGTGAAAGGGCGAAAAGTAATATTTTTATTAACTCATATACTTTATCAATTTGACAAGATATTGAATTTAGATGGTGTCTATTGTCGATCCACACATCAAAAGCGACGACGGATACCTAGTTTCGAAAAAAGCGACCGAACTTGGCCTTTGGGTTAAAAACAAAGACGGAAACCATTTTGACGGGTGGTGTTGGCCAGGCACATCTCACTGGATCGACTATTTAAATCCTGAAGGTAGAAAGTTTTGGGCAGAACAATTCAAGTATTCGAACTATGAAGGATCCACCAAAAATTTATATACATGGAACGATATGAATGAGCCATCTGTGTTTAATGGACCTGAAATTACCATGCAAAAAGACAATTTACACTTTGGTGGGTATGAGCATCGTGAAGTTCATAACATCTATGGAACACTTCTGGTACTGTATTATTTTATATTTGATTATGTATTTAACTTCCTTTTTGAATGATTTTTTGTTATTCAATTATAGCACCGTTCAACTGCTGAAGGACATCTGCTTCGATCCGACAACACAGACCGTCCATTTGTACTCTCACGCGCGTTTTTTATTGGCACACAGCGGTACGGGGCAATCTGGACAGGCGACAATACTGCCAGCTGGGACCACTTGGCCATCTCAATTCCAATGCTCCTTACTATCGGTGTTAGCGGTGTCACATTTTGTGGTGCTGACGTGGGCGGGTTCTTTGGAAATCCTGACAACGAGTTACTCGTGCGATGGTACCAAATCGGTTCATTACAGCCGTTTTTTAGGGCACATGCACATATTGACGCGAAACGAAGGGAACCATGGCTGGCTGGAGAGCCGTATACTGGATTGATGCGAGAGAGTGTAAGAAGGCGGTACAGAATTATGCCATATTTATACACACTATTTTGGGAGGCTAATCAAAATGGAGTGCCAGTAATGAGGTTTGTTGCAAATCCAAGGAAGAAAAAAACAAAAAACAAAAACAACGGTTTAATATATAAGAAACAAGACCGCTTATGTACGAGTTTCCGGGAGATGAAGCTACTTATGCAGCTGAAGACGCGTTTATGGTTGGAGATACGTTGTTAGTGCATCCTGTTGTTCAGCCGGATGTTTCTACGGTGCAGGTGTACTTACCGCCATCTTCTGTAAGTGATATTTTACGACTGGAATTATTTACGTTTTTGATATTTCGATAATTATATTTTCCCATCACATGAAGAACTGGTATGACTACGACACGTTTGCACCCGTAAAATCCGGACATTCAACTGTTGCAACCCCTCTTGAAAAAGTTCCCATCTTTATTCGTGGCGGAACTATAATCCCGCGCCGCGACCGTATCCGCCGTGCTGTCAACTTATCCCTACGCGACCCATACACATTCATCATCGCACTCGATACACAACAGAAAGCGCACGGCCAGATCTACACTGACGATGGACATAGTTATGAATATACACGCGGCGCATACATCCATGCGCGATTTGCATACAGTAACGGTGTTCTCAGCGCAACGACAGTCCGTGGGAACGGCCGGGATGCAGGACTTGGCAGTCGCGTTGAAAGGATTGTGTTGGTGGGGTTGAAGAGTGGTGGAGTCAAAAGTGTTGTTGTTGAAGGAAGTGGAAAAAGACTTGAGTTTAAAAGTGAGGGTGGGGTAGTTGTTGTTAAGGATCCAAAGGTTATTGTTGGGGAAGAATGGAAGATTGTTGTGTCGTGATATGGTTGAATACAAAAGCAAAGCAACTCAATTCAATAAATGAAATTATTAACAACATCAGGAACAGTTTAAAAAAATCAGATATTATGTTTTAGTTTGAAAATGTGCCAAATGTATTGATGATATAAACTTTAATATATGGTGTCGAATTAAATAGTTTCAGAATAGAATTAATTTTGCTAGTACAATAATAACTTTTTGAGTTAGCTGAGGTCTAGCGCATATGTTGCTGGAAGTGGTGAAGTGGTTTGCTGAATGAAATGAACTGAAAGTGGAAAAACCAAAAAGTAAAATGCGCAACAGCTATACTCCTGCCGGACGAACTCGGGCACCACTTCCTGGTGGTCGAGAACGAGAACGAGAACGAGAGAGAGACAGAGAAAGAGACAGAGAACGGGAACGAGAACGAGAGTTGCGCGAACGGGAACGAGAACTCCGCGAGCGCGAGCGGCGAGACAGAGACAGAGAAAGGGAAAGGGAAGTGCGCGAACTCCAGCTAAGGGACCCGCACGATTTACGTGAACGAGAACAACGAGAACGGGAACGGGAACAACGCGAACGAGACCGAGACCGAGAACGGGATCGGGATCGGGATCGCCGTCCGTCTTCGTCTTCTTCTTCTTCTATTTCTGTCCCACCTCCACCGCCGATTCACCCTTTCGCTGGTACTTTTTCTTTGCTTCACTCTTTGTGGCATTCATCTCAAAAAACAAATACACCAAAAAAACAACGATCACAGCGGCCGCAGCAGCAGCAAAAGCATTAAAAGAACGCGAAGACGCGGAAGCACTTGCCCGTGAACGCCAAGCTCAACTCGACGCTAAAAGAGACAAGGAAGCTCGCGACGCGCTTCTCACTGAACAAATCAACGCTGCAAAGGACAAAGCTGCCGCCGCGCTTCTAGTTGCCAAATCTTCACAAGCTCCACCGCAAACATCAGCATCAATATCATCTTCTACTTTTGTGGCATCGCCAAGTGTAAGCGGCGCTGGTCCAGTTGGCGTGGAGAAAGAGCGTGGCGAAATTATTGAACAACCACAACCACAGCAAAAACAACAGAGCCTGACTAGCTTGTATGAGCGCGAAGAAGGCGAGGAAGATTCAGTTCCATTTTACGACTCGTATCGACCGCAAGCGTATCGACCACAAGCAGATTCGCGGTCTGTCGGACGGGGCAGAGACCGCGAGAGGATCGATATCGATCGCAGGGAGAGAGACAGAGAGAGAGATAGAGAGAGAGAACGGGATATTGAACGAGAACGTGATCGAGAACGCGAACGGGACAGGGAACGCGAACGCGAACGAGAGCGAGAACGCGAACCCCAGCGTGAAAGAGAAAGAGAACGAGAACTAAGAGAACGAGAACATCTTCGTGAGCGGGAGAGACTGGATCGAGAACGATTGAAGGATCGTGATGATTTGCGAGGAATCAACAGGATTGATAATTTGAGTGCTGTTTCTGTTGGTTCTATCAGTACCAGAGAAGAACGAGATATTGGTACTCGTCGTTTATCTGTTTCAGCACCGTTTATTGACGATTTGATAATCCGACAAAAGCGGTTAACTGATTTCGAAGCTGTCGAAGCAAGTGATGCTAAATATAGACGACTTGATGAAAATATCATTGAAGATACCTCTTTCCGCAGACCATTAATGCGCGCGTCACTACTTGATTCAAATTTCCCCTTGGAATCGTCGCGTCGGAACAGCAACTCGTTTGAAGCTGAGCCTGGCCAAATTAACATAATGCAAGAAGACCCACCAATTCGGCGGTTTAACAGCCAAGATCTTGAATACCGTCCTTTACGAAGATCTCTTTTGCAACAAGGAGATGGACCTGATGAGTCTGGATTTCGCGGAATTGACAGCTTTTCGCGAAGAACAGGGTCTTTGCTTGCACCTCCGACAATATCCGACCACCGTCATTACGAGCCTTCGAAGCTGTTCGATGCAAGTCCAGATGAATTTTTACGCCGCCGGGGTGACAGCTATACCCCAAGAAGACTAGACGACGGTGGTTTTATACAGAGAACACCAACAGTACTGCGCGGAGACAATTATATGGACGAATATTCATATGACCAGCAACAATCATATGACCGAAACTATCGACAACACTCGCCATCTCGCGACTTTGGCGCGAATCGCTACGCACGGAGTATGGACGGAGACAGCAATTTTTCAGTGTTACCACAGCACCGAATAACGTCATTTCCTGATCCACGGGAAAACATAATGATAGCGCCGACCTCTCGAAATTTCTCTAACTTTAATACATCACCGAATCATGGATTCCGCGAGTCAGCTGCGCACATCCATCAGCATCAGCAGTATCCTGAATATCCGCAACCAGCCCAACAGCAACAGCAACTTGAGTATAACCACTATTATGCACAGCAACAGCAACAACAGCAACAACAGCCACAGCAATATCCGCTTTATCACCATCCATCGCAAAATCAAATGCTAGAACCGATCGGTGTACCGCACTACCAACATCAATCATTTAAGCAACCTGGGTTTTCACAACAACAGCAGCAACATCCACCACCGCCGCCACCGCCACCACATGTCATAAAAATTGATTACGCAAAGTTACCAGAATCGTTGAAATACACATGGAATGAAAAAGAACAGGCAGAAGTGAGTATCATTTTGATTATTTACCTGGACATAATTTACTAAAAATAACAAAAAACAAATTTTTTCAAAAAGTTTGAAAAACAAATTGCAGACCGGAAAAAAATGGCGGCGGAGGAAATGTCACAACGTGTGGAAATGCGACGAATCCAGTTTGAGAATTTCGTGGCCGATTGGGAGGTACATAAATGGGAAAGGCAGGTTGAATTACATACAGAAGCTGCTGCTGATTATTTGGAAGGATTTTAAGGTGTGGACGTTGAATATTTGCCCAAGGCAGCAGTATTTTTTATTGTTATTTTATTGTTTTCTGAAATGGACAAGTTTTTGAAGCTAAAACACAATCGTTTATAAAACCCACTCTTTGCGTTGCAAAAATAACTCTTAAGAATTACCTACTATCTATAATATCAATGAGTTTTTCAAATAGTTATCTATGGAATTCGATAATATATGACGAATATTTTTTTGAGCAAATACACAAAAAAAAGGTTTCGCTGAGAGAACGGGATTAAGACTTTGCTTTTGCGCTTGTTGACGGCCTTCACGCGAAGTAGGAATGAAGGTGTTGGTGGAAAGAAAGTGCCGTTTGATGTGGAATAAGTCACACAAGGCAAGACCAATCAAAGGGAAGAAAAAAAACGCGATGCATTCTGGACTAAGCGGCAATTTCAGCGCAAGACACGTAATTTATTGATTGCGAGGAATTGATGAACGGTCTCGTGATTGATTGCTTGATTGGCATTTGGTGTGACGTTTTCAGTTTCAAGTTTTCAGTTTCGGAAAAAAAAGAAAGGAAAAAAAAACAGAAAGGTTTGTGTTAAGGTGGCAGCCACCAAAAAAACAAAAACACGGAACGAAAACAAAATGCTGACGACAATTCCGTGTTTATTTATGCACCTGATGATCCGCGCTCTGCGTTCTGTTCCTATTGCTCCGATACACCCGTTCTATACGTTCAGATCATGGGTGTCACGAAGGAAGTTCTCTCAGCTGGCGATGGTGTCAGCTTTCCCAAAAAGGTGTGCTTCGTTTACTGCGCTATTCTTTCCCAATATATTTTATTCATTTGATGGTTCAGGGCGACACTGTCACGATGCACTGTATGTTCTTTTGAATGCTTGACTCTTTTGGCACCTGATCTCTTTTGCTTGGATTAAAACTTGATAAAATTCCCCTTATTTTTCTCCCAACATGCACTACCGTCGACTTTTCTTTTTCTTTTTTCGATGACAGATACTGGGACAGTAAGTTTACTCCTATCATATATTTCTTTTTACGTGAATCACTTGTCTTATCTTGATTGATTGACCCATCAAAACACAAACTTGCAGCTCACAGACGGAAGCAAATTTGATTCGTCCCTTGACCGTGGAAAACCTTTTGTTACCAAGATCGGCGTCGGCCAAGTTATCAGAGGGTCAGAGAGCTTCTTATTGAACTTTTGGGAAAAAAATTTAATTCCCGCTTAAAAAATTTTAATTTCATGTATTTAAAAACACCGGCTTTTAGTTGGGATGAAGGTGTTCCGCAAATGTCGCTTGGCGAGAAGGCAATTTTGAGAATTTCTTACGACTATGCGTATGGCGACAGAGGATTCCCGCCTGTAATTAAACCTGTTATTTTATTTTTTCCTCAATTCAGCTGATAATTTTTTAAATTAGGTTATTGTAAGTTTATAATTATCAAGCTTTCACCGTAAATCAAAAAATAATAATAATTTGTAGCCAGCAAAATCTGACCTCAACTTTGAAGTTGAGCTTCTCAAAATCAATTGATGAAGCAAGAAAAATATACATGTGTATAACGACCATTATATTTTTCTTTCCGTAGGAGAAATTGATCCTACATTTTAACGTTTTACAAATAAAGCGAAATGATTGAATTAATCTAACGCCCGCCACCGTAAACAACAAGTAGCATCGAAAGTGACCAATAGGTTTCTTCCAATTAAAGTTAGGAAATTCATTTTTTATCTCTTCGATTCCTGCGTCCTGGCTGCAAACTCAAATTAATTTCGTTTACGCGCAATATGTCTCGAGTGTGCCCGTGTTTTTTATTTCAGCTTATTTCTTTTATTTATATTTGCATACATTCTAGTAGAGCTTTTCAGGACTTCAAAAAATTTGCGCAAACCCAGACATTTTATTGCCGTTCAAAAATTTCCTTATTCCGTCTCCCACATCAAGAAAATTAAGCCTTGGCGCTGCATGTCGCGAATTACAATGCAACCTCATTTCACAATGGCAGTGCTCTTCGTGCCTACAATCTTTATTTGTGCAACTAAGAAACAGAACGCTATTCTGCCGTCTGACTCCAAATCCGCTGTGCAATCTTCAGAATTATGCCCAATCTGGCAGTCTACGCTGTATTAGGAAAGCTGCTTAAACTTCGCTGCAACTTGTTTAATCAATACGAAACCAAAGCCCTCGGCGCACCGTTTATGCCTGGTTAGTCATTACAAGGGACAAGACTCTCATCCATCAACTGCTGTCTTCATCAGAACATTTCATCAAAGACTCAAAAATATTTGACGGCATGATGCAAATCGAGTTTAGTTTCTTTACAATGCAATTGACTGATTTTAGGAAGCACCATCGAAATGTATGATGAATTTCTTGGATTTTATCTGCTGAATTGTATTCACAAGATTTTCATGGTCTACAATCCATAGCCATGCCTTAAGACTATAAGGACTTAGAAAACGAGGTTTCGTCCGAATTAATGATTATGTTTTTCGCAAATCACGAAACCATAGTATTGATTTTCACTTTTTTAATCTTAAACCTGTGAACACACCCAAAAATCCAAGAAAAAAAGGCGTTGAAATTCAAATACGGTAGGATTTCGACAATCAACCGCTCTCCTTAAAATATTTGACCAGGTTAACAAATCTGGATGCTTCAGTGAAATAAAACGTACGCATACTGAGTCCTACTTATAGCATTTCTCGCTCATCAAAACAAAAAATTCAACACGGCGGGGTTACACTTTCAAAGGGTATTTTTTTTAAATTATGATCGAGAATGATAAATTGAAGATTCTGCAGAAACAATCACGTTTAAAAAAAATCAAAATCCTCCGACTTTGACTTGTTTCCATTGGCTCTCTCTGATTGTCGACGAATCAGTCGCTTAAACTATTTTCGAACAGTCCAAGAAATTATATCGAGCGATAGGTTGCACTTTTGGAAATTAAAATAGTTATGATTCAAATTTTAAACTTTATGGAAGGTCAGGTGAGCTGTTTGTCAATTTACGGGTGAATAATAGTTTGAAAGTCAAGATTTCGAGACTTCAAATATACTCAAATAATGAATTCAATAAAAAGTTAAAGCTGAACGGTAAAGTGAAGGTTTTTTGTTTTTGTTTTTATTACTTTTTGTTCAAATATGAAAACTAGAACAGTTTCTATATCTGCCGGCTTAGTACTATTGATCCTTTGGTTCTATTTATCAATGAAATCATCATTGTCGCCTATCGATTCAAGGCCATCCATTCATTTCGAGCAAACGATCGCCAAGAAATTCGTCCAAATTAATGATGGTGTTTCGAAAGAGATATTGAAAGCGGGAGATGGTATCACGTTTCCACAACAGGTGATTAAAAAATGAACACCTTGTTGTTATTGAATTATTTTTTTTTTTTCGCATAAACCTGAGCATATCTATTTTTATTTTTTTATTTTTTTTGTTTTAGGGCGATTCCGTTATAATTCACTGTGAGTTTTGAAGCATACGTAGTTATCTCGTATTCAAATTTACGATTGAATTTTATTTTTTATTACTATTATTGCTGTTATTATTATTATTATTTGCAATGAGTAGACACGGGGACAGTTGAGTTTCAACAATTTGATTGTTTTGTTCTTGTTACCAAAAAAAAAAATCAGTTAGCAGCTTCTGGCAAAAAATTCGATTCGTCTGTTGATCGTGGACAGCCATTCGCAGCGTATATTGGAGTGGGACAAGTTATCAAAGGTGAAAACCAGTCCTCTGTTCGTATATTTTATTGTATTTAACAATTGGCAAGGCTGGGATTTGGGCGTTCCGTCAATGTCGCTGGGTGAAAAAGCCGTCTTGAGAATACGTCAAGACTACGCGTATGGAGAGAGAGGCTTTTCTTCTATTATTCCACGTTAGATTTCACCAATATTTAGATTTTATTTTATTATTTATATTTCTTTCTTCAGCTGGAGCAGATTTAAACTTTGAACTTGAACTAATCAAAATCAACTGAAATATATTTGTTAAGTGAAGTTTGTGTTTTCATCTATTTTTGGCTGAAAGCATGACAACAACTTTAAACATCTTCAATTCAAGGCATGTGGAGTTCTGTTATAGATTTGCCTGGATCATTTCTCCCTCAAACCAAAAACGAAAACAAATAAATGAAGACAATTGAATTGAAGTAAGAATTCGAGTTTTATACGGTCTTGCATCCATTCCTTTTCCCTCCTCTACCACTTGAATTTCCCTTGGGTGGGTCCAACGCAGCAATAATCGCCTCGTCAAAGACATTCTTGAGTCCTCGTTGCGTCAGCGCCGAGCATTCGAGATATTTTACTGCTCCGAGTTCCCTGGCAAGACGTTCGCCGGCATCACTCGTGATTGGCCGCTGACGTTGCTTTGCAATTTTCTCCAAAACAGCAGGGTCATCGCGCAGATCCACTTGAGTGCCGACAATTATGCATGGAACACCTGGACAGTGGTGACGAACCTTTTTGCATAAAAACAGAAAGGAATCGCTTTTATTTTATTTTTATATTTTTGATTGGTGCTTACCTCTGGGAACCACTTTTCTTTAACGTTTTCAAAAGAAGCCGGTGCAATTACAGAGAAACAGACCAAAAATACGTCTGTTTGCGGATATGACAATGGGCGAAGGCGATCGTAGTCTTCCTGTCCAGCCGTATCAAACAGACCCAGAGTATACGGTTCTTTACCCTGTAAAACAAGAGCAGCTTAAAAAACGTTCGAGAAGTATGTTTTAAAAAAGCCTCTGCGGTTGCTGGACATACAATCATAACGGTGACAGCGTAGTTGTCGAAAACAGTGGGGACATATTCCGATGGAAATTTGTTTGTTGTATACGAGATAAGCAGACAAGTCTTTCCGACAGCACCGTCACCAACCACAACGCACTTGATGGTTTGCATTTTCGATTCGAGTCTACTACGTGCGCGTTTTAGCAATGTATTTGAAAGGATTAAAAGCGTCACAAGAAGGATAAAACCCGCATAAGTAGAGACTGCGACAAGCTGGCGAATAATAGCACAAAATAGCGTATGAAATAGTCGCTCGGCGGCTCGGGGGCAGATGCGAGAAGGAGGTTCCAAATTAAGAACAATTCTTATTCACCAATCAACCATCATCAACCAGTGCACGTAATTGAGCTTGAAGTAACGTTTGCGATGTTCGAACAGCTCAATTTAGGACAAGTAATCAGCGATTCTGCGCTGCGCAAACCGAGAAGGCGAAAGATAAAGAGACAGCTGAAATCGACTCACCCTCACAAACAATTTCTGCTGGCTGAATTGAAATGAAGGAAATTCACACATTCAACCCACGAAATTCAAAGCTCTGTTATTTTTTTATTGTCGTCGTAAAATATCATAGCCGGTTATTCGATCGTCTGCAATTCCAATACGGACGGGAAATATGTCATCCAAGTCAAATCCTTGCTTCCACAAGCATTATAAATTTCTCCTGCCATCACTTTTTTGACCGCAATGTCAGTTTTCCATACCAGCATCACACCATCCAAAGGGATATATAGAATCCATCCAAATGTTACAAACTATTTCAACCATATTATTTCTTCCTATTGTTTCTGCTGTTATACTGATTTAAATTCAGCTGTGCAACTAGTCCAGCATTCAAAGTAATTGAGGGCTGCAAAGGATGGCCAGATTTGAAGTCCAGATAATAAACCTTGTCGTTTTCAATTGCTATAATTTGTATTCCTGAAAAATTCAACACAATTGACACCATGACAGACAGAGAACAACAATTTCATGCTGATTCTATGCATTTAATGCTTATTTCAAAAATCTTAGTTATGTATTGTGAGTTTTGCACAAAATGTCCAACAGCAAATTTTCACATTCCACACAATTTCAATCTGTGCAAATTCCACAGCACTTCTAATGCCATACTAATTCACCCTTGCCACCACCCTCAAAAGCTTCAAAAATCAGCACAGTACAATAACAATATGTAACTGTGTTGTGGAAGGTGACAGTGTGGCAGAATCACCTTCATATGCACATCAAAGGGCAAGTAGTGCTGGAAGATAACAAGAATATTGTAGACACCACCAACTTGGAAGTTAGAAGGATCTCAGAGTTCATAGAGATGAGTCAATCTAATCAGAAATTCTTGTTTGGTCCTGGTAAGTTCTGTATTGAACTGTAATGATGGTGAATTAACTTGCTTGCACAGTCCAGGGGCCATCATTGAAATAACTGACTGAATTCTTCAAAAATGGACAAAGAAGAAAGAAAGCATTTAAGCAACTGTCTATGATGTTGCAATCTATGTCATAATTGTATGTAATAAGGATTTTTCTGGTCAGATTCTCTTTTTTTATTCTTTTTCTTCTGTTGTCCAAAATTTTTGGCAACCACAAAATAAAAACCAATCACTCTTTTCAAACATTTTCCTTATCACACAAAGTATTACAGTCTATATATACACATAACTTTTGCTTAATGTCATAAATAATAATTTTCCATTAATTGTGTTTGATGGTGGTTTTGGTAATAAAAGATCAAGTTCATCTTCCATCAGCTTGAATTCATACTACCTTCAACATATGAGTACTCAAAGTGTCTTGTCACAGTTTTTGGCTTCAACAAATTTAAAGTAGATGTTGATATTCCAGTAAGTTTATCAGAAGCTTGATAGTAGGCTTTAAATTTGAGAGTTGAGAGTTGAGAGAGTTTTTATTTGTTAAGATTCTACATAAAAAAGGAGATCCAGAACTCTCTTTATAGCCTTTTTTGTACTTGAGATGCCTTTGAATTTGAAATAATTTCAAATACATATATTTCAAATACAGCTATTTCAAATATATCAGTATCAAGGCATTTTTGAGTTTTTCTCTTCAATGAAAATATGTTTGAGAAAATCAAACTAATGTGGTTTTTCTGTCTTTGCTTATAACTCAAAATGATTGATGTTATAGTAAATGGCAGTTGGTTTCTTCACTTAGTTTTTGTTGACTTTAGACAAACCACTGTTTTGTTTAATTAATAAATTGCCCAGTCAATTTTAGTTTATTAATAAAGGTATTAAGCTAACAGTGAATACATGTGCTGTTGCCATCAGAATACTCAAATCTGTTGGTACAAGAAACTGTGGATGCCTCCATAGTATCTTGCAACTCTCTTTTGTCTTTTCTACATTTTCTTAATGTTTCTATTGATTTCTAATACAATTATTTATGAAAATACTTATGTTTAAAACCCTTGTATATGGCAGAGCATCTCTCACTCTCTTCTCTAGTTTACTACACAAGCCATACTCTTCTGTCAAATGATCGAGGAGAGTGTGTATTTCCTGGTATTTGAATATTATAGTAAGTAGAGTGGGTCGCTTGCTATTAACTAGTGAACATGCCAGATTCTTTTCAATGGGGTTCTGTTCATTCTGTTGGCACCTCTGTAGTACTGTGTCACAGTAAGAACAACATATCAGAATCCTCTCATAAAGATTATTTGCTTTTATTAACTGCCCATAAATTGTTGAGTAGAGTCAGAAGCCTTTAGGAAAGAGATGTTAGACTACAAGTTATCAGTTTTTTATTTTTATTTTTATTTTGTAAGTCTGCTGTGGATTTCACTATTGCTGTGGATTTCACTATTTATAGTGCATTTACCACCACTTTGACATTTTCTCCTTAAAAACTGGTGATATCACATCAATGGGATGATGTGACAGTTTTCTGAAAGTATTTCAATGGCCCTTTTTAGGGTCCAAAAAGGGTATCAGCTGGCAGCACTCTGTTGAAAGCAGCACCAAAACTTTTGCACTCTCTTTTTGGGGCTGCTGGCAAGACTGCAAACTTTGATCAAGAAGAAATCAAAAGTAATTTGTGTTTTCTTTATTAAATATTACTCAATCTGATTGCCTTTGTTTGCAGAACTTCTGAATTTAGTTGTCAAGAATTGTCCTAGTGGTGGAAATGAATGGGCAAGAGTTGAAAATTAATTCAATTCTGGAGTTCAAGAAAATCAAAGATGTACCTCAATTCAACTAAAATCAAAGTTCAATTGACTGCAAACAACAGATAAGCCTACTGCATCACAGCCACAAAAAGTTATGGATCACAGTGTTGCAATCCAAGTGCAAATTGAATTGCAAATTGGAGTTCAAACCATGAGTGGCGTAATTGAGATAACAGAACAGGAGGAGGAAAGTGAGTGCAGTTTTGTTTGTCTGTGTTGTTAATAGTGCTTTGATTGTTAGATATTTTATGTGCAATCAGACAATACCTCCCAGCAGATGAGGAATATCTTTGGAAGGAGGCTGAAATACCCTATAATAACAATTGTGAGGATGGCAAAGACAATTATACTTGGCAGTTCATGAAATTGGTATATCAAATTAACATCATCAATTCTTTTAAATAATCAATATAAACACAAGAGATTTGATTCTCTGAGGAAGTCAACAAAGCCAACTGGTAATCCTGAATGTCCATATCAAATCAGAGCTGCAAAAGGAATTTGGCATGAAATCAAAACTTGAATCAGTGGAGATGATGAAGTAGGAGATGAATAGGGTCAATATGATGCTGAATCAGAAATTGGGACAGACAGAGAAGAAGCCACACTGGCCAAAGAGGTTGAAAATGATGAAAATATTGCTGTTGAACCAGTGAACCATGGACAAAATGGTGAGGATGTTAGTGATAGTGATTAAAGATCAATGGGCAAAATCAGTGGCAGTCTTATTAAAGGGATGCACAGACTTCAGCAGGAACAGCACCTATTACATCAACTCAACTCATCAAAAACTGGAAGCTCAGTTAGCCATCCCTTATCTTCAAGATTATTGCCATATTTGCCATCATCGCCAGCAACACCAATAAAACAATCCCTCACATTGAAATCTGGGACTGGTATCTTTTCTATCAAAAGCCATCTTGGGAAAAGCAATGTTTCTCATAGAAATTCTATTCCAAGTGAGGCTGGCTCGTATATTTCTAGGCCTGCTCAAGAGCAAAAAAAGCTTTGTTTACAACAAAATGCTCTTGAAAAAAAAGATGACAGCATGGAAAAGTATGCATTTTATTATTGCAAATATACTAATAGTTGAAATTTCTATCCAGAATGCTTCTTATGCAAATGAATAGAGATACTGAACTCAAGTTCAAAAAAATGGATCATGAGGCAAAAATCGAAGCTCACCAAGAAGAAACAGAACAACAAAGATGAGAGGGACAAGAGGAACTAGATTGCAGACAAGAAGAGCAAGCATGAGGAAGAACAAGCTCACAGAAGAGAAGAGCGGGAATACAAGGCAGAATGTGAACAGGCTGATTGGGAGGAAAGATTATCCAGAGGACAGGCAGTTACAGCAACAGCAAAGCCAACAACAACTAATGTCTATTATTGTGGCACTTGTAAAGAAGTAAATGGGACTTCTTTTATTGCTTTTTATATCAGTATTTGGTTTTTGGTTTTTGTTTGGTTTTCCTTGTTGATGATTTTGACATAAAGCTGAAGTTATTAAAGTTTTTATTAAGTAAAATATTCTTCATAAACATATCTTATTTGGCTGATTTTCAGTCTTTTCACTCTCAAGTTATACAAGTGAAAAAGATTCCATAGTTGAACCTCTCGAATGTCTTGATTGTAAGGCAACTTTTGTGTCAGTTGCCAGAATGGCTTTTCAACAGCCCCCATTCCCCATTCTGCAGCTTGTCTGACTTTAGTAATTGCTGAGCTAACCAGTTCAGCAGAAGTTTGTTCATTCAAAGGAAATTGTTCCAGATCCCCGATTTTAAACAGAGTTATAATCCTGTTGAACATTTCATTAGAAACAGGAAAAGCCGAATCAGCAACAACTCCATAATCTTGCAGAGAAAAGCGAGGATTGATCAGACTTGCATGAAAATCACGAGAGTTGTCACTATATTTAAACTGGTATGTGTGTAAAACAGTACTTTCAAAAAGAGAGAGGTTACCTGTCATTCCAAGATCCAGGACAGTTGTGGCATGCCCAAATAATAGTACTGTTGACACCATAGCACAGAACTCCAGTTACATAGACAGTATGTAGCCAACCATAGTAGAAGGCATTTTGAATGTCTTAATGTGTTGGCTCTTGCACAGGATAGTTCTTTCCATCAATGAATCCCCAACAGTTACAGACAAGTGGCTTTTTTTGATTGATTGCAGTAGCCCAAATTTTTTGATTTGTTGGTGATGGCCATTGTACTTGCATTTTGATAAGAAAATCATTGTTTGAAATGCAATGGAAAACTTCCAAAACTGGGACAAATAAAAAAAACAAAATGTCTTTGTCTCAGCAGGACCCCGGGACATTTTTGTCAAGATGAAAAAATGGTTTTTTATCCCAAAAAAGACAAAATACAAAAATGAACAAACAGCCAACTCAGAGTGCCAAAAAAGCACCCAAAACACCAGCAGCAGCAACAGCAATCAAACCGCGTGGGAATAATTGGTGGCTGCACAAAATTGAAAATTTACTGGATATTATCAAAGATGTCCTTCTGTCTGGGTCAAATGAATGGGATGCTGTTGTCACACGATATATGGCACTGGGCTACAATCAAGACACAGAAGTTGTTAAAAGCAAGTACAAGAAGCTACAAAACGTCAACAAGAAAACTGGAGATCCTACCTGCCCCCTGCAAGTTGTTCGCGCAAAACAAATTGCTTGTCAAATTGATGAAAAAAACAACACTATTGTGCTGGACAATGACAATAATAATGGTCCAGATGCAATTAATGACAACAGTGGTATTCAGCAGGACCCAGTGTTGGACGATTTGCTGAACTTGATGCAGCAAGCCCTTGACAACAAAATTGACAAAACGCAGTCAAATAATTAAGCTAATTCTGACAGTGACAACAACATACCAGGTTCACAAGTAACTGTCACTACCAAACAACCTGCATTACATGAGTTCCCGAAAATCAGGTACTGTTTTTCTTTATGTCTTTACCACTCAAACAATATTTCTAATTCCACTCCTATTGTAACAAGCAGAGTTGGTCTCACAATAAAGGAACTTCAATACATTGCTGCTGCAAATTCATGTTGCACATCTGATCCAATGAGTGCATCAGAATTGTCTTCATCAACTTTGAGTAAAACGGCAAAAAAAAGGAAGGCTATTGACAATTCAATTTCATCATAAGTTCGTTATTTTATTATTACTGTAGCATGTGCATATTATTACTGTTTATTTTTTTAGAATACAGGATGATTCAAAAAATTTGACACAATTACTGGGCATGAAAGGAAAAGAAGACAGGAAGAATGGGAAGAACAAGAAGCGCAGCAAAAGATGGAGATGGAAAGATTCAAGATGGAAGCAGAAGAGTGCAGGGAAGAGCACAAAATTGAAATGATTCGACTGGAGTTATTGTTAAAAAAAGGAATGAGAAAGATTGAATTTTTTGTTTATTAATTTTTTTCTGAATTATTTTGTCTGTTCAAATTAAAATATTATTATTGA
>JADGJH010000210.1:9687-25063 GCA_027596945.1 Physocladia obscura
AAATTGTAAGAATACGTAACAATCATGATCACGATTATATACATTTTACAAAAAGAAGATCAACGTGAGATTGGTGGCTTACTTTATTTTTGCCCATCAGCTTTACAACCTCGCCGACGTAACTGCCAGACTCGTGAAGCAGTTTCAGCTCATCGCGCAACAATCGCACTTTTGAATTGAGCTGGTTACGCTGCGCTTCGAGACGCCGCAAATTCTGAGTCTGCTGCGCGATGGTTGTTTCGAGATCCTGTAGATTTTTATTATTTTTCAAGTTTTATCCAAAGCCGCCATTCAGCACAAATCCAGGGCGAGAGACAGAGTAAGTTTTTTTCGAACCTCGATCTTGTTTCTGTAATACGTTTTGATTCCGTCACCGCCAACTTGTTTCAACGTCATTTTTTTCTCCCTGATTTATTTTTTTCCACGCGTCACACGAAATGTTGCAAATAAAATTGTGCACTTGGCATTCAAGAATTTTGAATTTGCCATTTATTGTATGAGCCGGTATTAAATACTGTAATCGCCATCAGTCTTAAATTAGAGATATAAAAAAATGAGCAATTTATCTTGTATTTTGCTACTATAAAATGATTCAACCATTTCAATGAGGAAGTAATGTTTGCAACCAAAACCAAATATGTCAGCAAAGGATTAAAATGAGAAAAACTAGATAACCGTTTTCCACAATATAACATTAAAGATCGCAATGCGTTGGTACTACCATCGCAAATTTAAATGTTGTTCAATTTTAAAAATAATAGAAGATAAATGTGATAATAATAATAAAAAATCGCTAGCGAACATAATGGGTGTTTTAAAGATAAAAAAAATGCTTGAGGTCTGTTTCCATAACTGCACCTGTGATAAAGAAGGTCAGCAGAAGAGAAGTCGGAAAACTAAAAAGAAGAGAAAAAAAGAGTAAACTGAGGCACAGAAATTTGTTTCGGATTTTGTTTTTATTTCATTTTCTTATCCTTTTATGTTCAAAATTATAGTAACTTTGTTGTTTTAGCTGGTATATATTATTATTGTTGAGGTTTGGAAAGAATTTTGTGACCATTTTTGTGGCGGCAAAAAAAATGTGCCTCTGTTCACGAGAAAATTGGCATGTAACAAAAAAATCTGATCTGCCTGATTTTGATGGCCCCAATGCGCAAAGGCAAAGAGGTTTTTGCATCCCAATTAACTGGCTGTTTTAATGAGCTGCGGGAAAATCGGGTTAGTAAGTAAATGCTTAAAGAGAAATGCCCGGGAAACATCAAATAATAATATTAAAAGCATAATAAGCTTTGGTTAAATGAAATGCTTTTAAAAAATAAGAAAAATATCATGTTTAAAAAATTGATGAATTCAGCCAGGAAAGCAACTTTCAGAAAACTGCGTAGGAAAAAACATTAAGAACTTTCTTGTGCATATTTTATTTTTTTGTCATTTTGAGTCATAATATTAGACCTTTTTCTCAGGATCCTGTGTTTTTTCCCAATTTCGGCAAAATCAAATTTCCGTGACTCAACTGTTTCCTTTAAGAGATTGCACTCTATCAGTCCACAGATACAATGAATGTAGTCACTTGGTGTATTGACCTCTTGCTATTATCAATTGTACACTTCCACCGATGGTAATTCAAAAGCGATTTGTCCTTCGTGTGGGAAACAGCAGAACGTCTGCCTCTAAATCCACTTATTTTAATTATCAGTAAAACAATCAGAAAATACAACATCAAGCAAAAATGAACAAACCCACTAAGAAAAACTCTTAACGGGGAATCACATGTACTGATTTTCACTTTCATCTCGTTTCACTGCGGCTTCTAATAAGAAATACACGTTTTCGAAATGGCTGAAAGAAGTAATCACAGGTGTGAACGAAGAAAAATCTATAACAAATTAGACTGAGATTTTGAAAAATTCCAATTGAGCCTTTCATCACTTTCATCACTTCATCACATTTTCATCACTTACAGCTGCTACTACTGACACACCAGCCAAAATTGCCACAGTCACTGACATGCCAAGTGAGACTGCAAGTGCCAGTAATGCGTCAAGCGCGACTGCCACCACTGCTACACCATCTACATGATAAGATAAATACCCCGACAATTATTATCCAAATGGCCGAAAGATTAGAAAAGCAGGGAAAGTTGGTGAAACTGTCTCTAATGTATTCACTAGCCTCTCATAGTTGCCACCAAGCGTCCTTCAAAAAGCTGAGGTAGGCGTGGACGTTGCTGTTACACAGCTTGAAACTTGAATATTGCCCTGTCTAAAAACACGCAAAGTTTATTAGACTTTTGCCAGGGGACTTAAAAATAAAATCATTATTTTTTGTGTTTAAAAATTTATTCTAAATCAAAATTATATGCTGATTTTATTGCTGCTAGTTTGGCTGCAATTCAATTGAAGAAGTTAGGAAGGGGTAATAATCTTTGACGGTGACATCAAAAAAAATATTTATTTTCTGACATTTTGAATCATGTTCTAGAACAAAATTTTATACTAATTTCCATGCTGCAGGCTACACTCAAATTAGCTGAATATTAAAAAGTTTTCTCTAGTTTCTCTAGTCTTAAATAAATGTCATATAAATTTCTGTCATTCGTGAATTACCATTCACTTAATTTTTCTACTTAATTTAATATTGACAAAAATGAATTCTGGAGCTTATTCATACTTTCGCATAATTTCTGTTTTCAAAATATATATAATTAAAAGAAAACCTAGTGCAGTTCTTTATTATTACCGGTATAAATATATTCATATATCATGTGTAGAGCTATATGCACTTATTGAACTTGTGTAATTTGCAAATAAATGTTAATTTTGTCAGATTTAAAGACTGCCCAATTTGATGCCTCATTCCTTATGCCTTAACTTTGATTACAAAACCAAGTTTTAGTAAAAGAAATTATTCAAATGTGAAAGACAAAGTTAGAACAATTTTATTCCCATTCCTGAATTTCACAATGAAAGAAATAAAACTTCATATTATTTCTTTCATAACATTTAATAAAAATAAATATAACTGTGTATAAATGTAAAGTAGAAAAATACACAGAGTTTTCCCATCAATCCTTTCTATTTTCCCATCATAAAATTATTACCTCCTCATATACATACTCAATATACTTGGTAGATACCTTGGGTATCAAAGGTATTATGAATTCTAGCTGTATGGAAGATGGACTTGATTTTTTATTACAGAGACCACATTCAAAGGCTATATTTAAGACCACAATTAATGAACTAACCATTTCTGTCATGAAACAGAAGTTTTACAGACACAAAAAATGTAGAATTTTATGTGCTAAGGAAAAATGGATTGAAAAGATAATTGTTTCATTTTATTTGCTGTAGGATATTGGACAATGTAAATTGATAATAAAGAAAAGAAAATTTCACCAAAAAGTCTTTATCCCATACAAACATAATGTAGATTGAAACAAATTGTGCTCATTTTTTACAATTAGGTTCAACAATTGACCTAAAAATTTTATTTTTTGTTAAGTTAATATTTCAACATCAAAATTGTACTTTAATTTTTATGTTGTAAACATGCTGAAATTGGAATAAAAGCAAAGAAGCAAGGGAACTTTTACTTTAAGTAAAGGTGTTTAATTTTTTTATTCAACTCACTCAACTTTTGACAAGCTCTTGCTTTTGCAACAGTGCAAAGATGGGGCTTATGTTGAATATTAGTCTGATTTGTTAGTTTATGCTTCTTGGTGCCCTTGGGAATCTCTTCAACCCTTTCAACATTCCATTCATTGATTTTCTCAATTGAGCCTGTAGTGAATATGTGCTAATTTTGATTTATATATTTTTGATTGTTGCAAAATAAAAAAATCACTTACTTGTTCTCATCATTTAATCCAAGGGTGAAATTAATATCATCATCATTGATGGTTTTTTGAATGAATGTTGTTTGCCCACGACTTAACTTAAATAAATCAGCTGGAGATTTATCTAATTTACCTTGACCACTAATTCAATTACACATGTGTGTGTGACTGAAGAACTATCACTTGATTCAACAGAAATTCAACATAATAATTTTTCTCACCTGGTCAACATAATTTGTACTAAATGCAGCCCAGCCAACAAAAAGAACTGCATTTGATCTCACTGTCTCTGATATAATTTTATTGCATAGGAGGTGTCAAAAAACTTATACTGTACATTGAAAGAAATGAATATAGAATTTGATTTTTCAAAATTTGAAACTGATTGCCCAATATGTGGATTGGTTTCAATAAGGGAAAAAAGTATTGGCACAAGTGAATCATTTGTCACAAAATTCTTAGAGAGATTGTGTAAAGGCACAATTCCTCTCTTGATGGAAGTATATTATCACAATAAATATTGTTCTTACATTGTTGATGCCTTTACAAAATACAAATGGGTGCTATGGCATCACAATTTAAAAGGTGTGGGAAAAAAGATATCAGAATAAGAAAAACAAAGATAATATAACATCAGAATACAGCAATAGCAATCTGATAGAGGCAAACTTGAATCCTCAGAATTTAAACAAATTGCTGAAAAAGATGGAAATAAATGAATTCATAGGAAATTTCCAAGTTATGTAAAGAATTTAATGGACAAGCTGAAAGGGCAATTGGAGTTAGTGAACACCAAGTTGTTTGTTTATTATAATAAAGCTTATTACCACCAAGATTTATATACTTTGCTATAAATTACACGGTAATGCTTCTGATCATTCAACAACAAAAAAATACCATACCAACAAATACCTCAACCAATAAAGCATAATTTAAAGAAATTCCAAACATTTGGTTGCTTAGCAATACACCTAGTTCCAGAAGAAATAAGGAACAAAATCACCAACAAAAAATTCCACAAAGGTGAACCAGGGATATTTCTTGGTTTTGATGGCAATTTGTTGACGTTAGTGTATAATTACTTGACAGCAAGTGTGAGCACAGAATATCACATTTGGCGCTATCCAACAATTTTTCCTGGTTTGGTTCTAATGCCACATCACTTAAACCCATTCCTGCTTCAACAAACCAATCAAAAAACTTATATGTTGAATGGTACAAGGATGTTACCTTGAAACAACTTTTTGGTAAAGATTGGAAACCTACTGATGAAGAAAGTACCAGATTCTGAGAAGCTTGATGGAAAAGACCTACTGGGACCACCAAATAAAAAGTTAATCCAAAACCAAAAATGTTTGGGGTGAATTATAAATATGAAATAAATGAAAACAATGCTGAAGCATTGTCAGAACAAATTATGACATTAGTTTTAGATGATTTACTAATGAAGACACCAAAGCTGTTTAAAATGCTTGCTGAAGAAAAGATGGTTGATGATAAAAGGTAGAAAAGTCTAAGTGTCAAAACCATGAGAAGAAAATACGAAAACAATTGAGAATATTAAATAAGTTTATAGATAAACAAGAATAGAAATTTCTGGCAGCAAAAGCAAATATAAATAGAACAAGAACAACCAAAACAAAGATTGATTGGTCAGATGTGGCCATCTGTCACACCAACAAAAAGAGTCCATATGTCAGAATTAGAATTTATTCCAAAGAACTTAAATGAAGTAACACAAGTTTGCAAATTATTTAAAGAAGGCAATGTTAATTAAAATTGAATTGCAGAGACTTGGGTGTGTTTGAAGGGAAATCAGTTAATGAATTACCACCTGGAAAGTGCTTAATTAATTTAAAATGGGTATTTGATTATAAAATTGACCCTCTTAGATTTTTAGAAAAATTTAAAGCACACTTAATAGCAGTGGGATCTTCTCAAATTAAAGATGAAGATAAAAGGAAACGTATTCACCTGTAGTGAAAATGAAAGCTATAAGACTGACAACAGCTCTTTCAATGTTGCTGGGTCTATATACATCACAAATAGACATAAAGACTGCATTTCTACATAGAGTTTTAAAAGAAAAGAATTATATGAAAATGCCTCCTGGTTTTGAAAAACAAACACTGATAGTTGAATGGTAATAGCTGAATTGAAAAATACTCTATATGGTGCAAGCAACTCCCATGAATTAATCAAAGATGTAAAAAAATCATTGGTGAAGAAATTCACCATCACTGGAAATGATGATGCAAACTGGATACTAAAAGTCCAAATTGACTGTTTGAGATAATCAATCAACAATGGCAATTGCAATTGATCCTGTACACCATACAAAGGTTAAGCACATGGATATTAAGATATTCTTTATTCAAGAACATTTGGAAAATAAAGAAGTAAAATTAGTATACTGCCCTACAGAATTAATGGTTGCAGATATATTGACAAAAATACTGCCAGTTCCACAACACACAACAACCAGATTGAAGGGCTATGATTGTGGACAGCCATTTTGGTGGGAGTGAAATTGTTTCTTTGAAGCAACAAATTATTGAATCTGACAATGGAATCAATTATTTGGGATCTCTGTGTAGTTGAACCTGATGGTTACATAAAATGCCAGGCATTTGTTGTCCAGGTATTCAATGAGTTTGTGAATGTTTTAATCAGGAGAAAACAGATGCAGTGCCTATCACATTGCTGCTGTGGACTACTCCAGAAGTGCTGGAATTTAATGCCATTCCTCATTTGCTCTTGTATCTCTACATGAGCAATCACAAATCAAAATTTTTGTTTCCTTACATGTATGGAAGCAATATTCCTGAAGAATGATACAACAGCTTCTACTCCCAAATAAAGCATGCTACATCTGCAGTTTTTTACATTGCAATGCTAAATATGGTATTCATAGCTGCAGAAAAACTGTGTATCTCATGGGAGTTTGGGCAGGAGGTGACATCGTTAAATATAATGAAATTATATTTAGATATACAAACTGAATGCACTATATTAAATATAAAACTAAATAGTTTATATTTTATTGTTTAATTGGAAGAAAATTGTTTATTTGACATACACATGACCAAGAAATTGTACAACGGAAATGGAGGAAATTTAACTTCCAACTTTGTCTCACAATTTTGAATCAGACAATTAAATTAAAATAAGAATAGTTTTTCATGAGGCACAAGCATGGGGTTTTATTTTAATGTTCTATTTTTGGAAAATAAACAAGAAGTTTTTTACTAAAATTGTCACAAGCCTTATGAAAACAATTCAAACAGAATCTACAGGCGCAGGATTCAACAGAAATGTCAACATTAATGGAGTTTGTTCACCGCAATAATATTGCCATAGCTCAGAAATACGTGAATGGTGCAAATACTTTATTGGCATTTGCAAAAACTCAGCCTGAATGGGTGCATGTTGAACGCAAAGTTCCAGCATTCTACCCAATCTTTATTAAAGATACACAATAATTCTGGTCCTTTCTGAATGTTGACTGTAGACATTTCCAGTCTGCAATAGATATGGCAACATGGATAATTAAAACTTTGTTTCAATTTAATTGGAGCAATGATCCTTCCATCCCAAAAGCCATTAAAGTTATTGATTGGTTTTAAAAATGCAGCACTGCTCCTGAAGAGTTGAAAATGTATTTGGAGGGAGTTTTGAGGCTAGATAATACTCAAGTTGAAACAACCAAGGTCTTTGTTTTGAAAGTAACTGAACAACAAGTCAGTGTGGCAATCAAAAAAGCTATCCAACCTTATCAGACTCAGCTAGAACTTCATAAAAAAGAGTTAGCTCTTCTGCAACAACACCAGATTGAAAATCAGTCAATCCACCAGCTCCAACAATAGCTAGGAACACTCAACCCTCAAAGCAGTGTAATTGAATCTTTGGAAGTTGAAACAACAAGCAACAAAATCAATTACTGATACAGCACAACTGCCATCTAAACATAGAAAGAGGGTTAACAAGCTTGCAAGAAAGGAGCTTTTAAAGACAATTCAAACTGTGGAAGAAAACTGAACCACCTACTTAAACTGGAAGGTACAATTGATAAAGATGCAAATGGTAAATACAATATGCAGAATACTCAAACAAGGTCAGATCATTTATTGCTCAGCAGTTGCAACCCATTCTCTTCTGCTATCAGAACCACTTTCTATGTTACTCCAAATGCACCAGAAGCTAACTTCAAAATTTAAAAACAATCATAGCTGTGTGCAGTAACTGGAATAAAATTCTTGTGATTTTTTTATCCCCTTTCACTGCAGCCTCTTATAAGAAATAGTTGTTTTGAAGTTGGGCTAAGATCACAGTTGAAAATTATAATATGTGATGAAAAAAGTTGATGAAACAAATGGACCATCTCCAATCACTCTAGCAGATACTCCAATGCACCATGATTATTACAGATATAGCTGCAACACTTATAAACTGAGTTCAAAGTTGGAACTGAGATAATCAATTATTAGACACTGGGAAGCTGGAGATGTGCTGCCCAGACTGTGCCACATCACAGTTGGCAGGTGCATGAAGCTCAGAAGATACCTGATCAATCAGACTGATCCAGCAATATTTTTTTTGATAGGACATTGTTTTGATAGTGAAATTTGCTAGTTGACAGTACACAAATACATAGCCTTTGATGGTGTTTCAAATAAAAATGAAAGTAAAAATCAGTATATGTAATTCTCTGTTAAGGAAATTTCAGGGGCACAACATTGGGGGTGTTTGACACCTTACTTGTTGCCAGCAACATGATCATAGTAACAATGCATCTGTATGCAGCTTTTTTTGTAAGTCTCTGTAAAAGAATGAAATGAAATTAAAATACTTTAAAATAATATAAGCTCACCACACAAAAGCATTTGCTCAAGGGCACTGAGAGTAGACTTAAAGTTTTGAGAGTTGAGAGTTTTTTCTTTGTGATGATTCTTTACAGAAACTAAAATCCCATGCCCTATTTGTCCTTCAATTTTGTTCCTTGAAAGACATTTGGATTTGAAATTTGGTGCTATAAAGGCATTATTGAATTTTCTCTCTTTCTTGTTCTCAGAATATTTTCAAGAAATGAGTACAGGTTTGGTGCCATTGCATATGACAACTAGTTTTGTTCACTTGGTATTAGTTGACTTTGAACAACTTATGATTTTGTTTAAATTAATAATTAACTTAATATCTTTATTAATAAACTAATGATAACTGCACTCTTTTATCAAAATACAAAGTTTTTTGTCATTTTTCTAAGGCTTTGTTTAATAACAAAATATTGCTTTGAAAAAATTGTTTTTTGCCACAGTCACAGGCTTCACAACTTTGTTTTTTTGGCAAAGCTGGCTGTGACTGAGTTTAACTTTCAGAGCTGTCATAGTTGACAGAATCACTTTTGCACTATTGTTGTCCAGAGCAGTTACTTTCTGTGAGTTTGACTGGTAAAATGATCATCCTGAATTGAGCAGGCAATACAATGTCTGGTAATATCTTTTGCAAAAGCAGCTCATGGCTAAGACCTAATTGTGTATTATTAAATAGTGAATTATGATCAAATAAAATTGATGGTACACACTGCCACAAATACTTTTAACACTGATAACAGTCTGTTCATATTGTTGTCTTGGTATTATCCCTCACTTCATTCATTGCGCCAGCTGAGAACTATGAGGCAATTACTAAGTAGCTTGGAATAGTTATGAGATTGTTTTGAAAGCAAGATTAGCTTTTTTTTTATATTAAATTTTTGTTTAACTTTATTCTTGTTATTCTTGGTTTTTTGTTGATTAAAGAACATCATAACTTTGAAATATAGGTCAAAAACAATTTTTCATTGAAACAAGGTCAGGTAATACTATCATTTCTGGAGTATGATCATATGCTGCAGAAAATCTCACACTCATCTCTCCTCTCCAGTCTACTACACAAACCATGCTCTTTTGCAGATGATCTGGGAAGTGTGCATTTTCTGGTGTTTAAGTAACACAGTAAATGACTTGATTTGCCAGTGCAAATTCCAGATTCTATTGATGGTTCTTGTTTCCTCCTTTCTGACAGTGTGTTTTCATGATAATAATAAATCAGTTGTGAAAAAGTGCAATTTTTGTTTCTTGTTGGTAATTAATATATCAATTTGCGCACGTCAAGCCGATTGATTGGATACGTTGATGAGCTCGGTTGGCGACCAGTACATTACGCTACGCAGTTTCCTTGGCGGCGAATTTCTGGGCAGCAGCGAAGCGTTGGAGGCGCAGTCAGCCGCCAACGAGCAGCGCATGGGCAGACTCGATTCGCAGCAGTTCGGCGTCTTCACCATCGACATTATAGATGAGATTCTCCGCCGACGCGAGGGGCCGCAGGGTAACAAACAACCAATGAACAACCACCAACCAATTATGCTCTTTGGTTTTATTCTTCGTATCTTCCTCATTCATGTAGCGAGCGTGCGTGCATTTTGTCCAAGATGATAGTAACAACCCCTAAAAACAACAGGCCCGCTCTATCTCCAGCCGCGTCAAGACTTTCATCCGAAACGCAACCAAACCAGGCAAAAACTTGCTTCACTAGCCGTCGCAAACTTCAAAAAAATGGCTGCGGATTTATTTTTTGAACTCGAACGCCGCTATCCCAATCTAATCCAGGAGGTGTGTTTGTATATTTTAATTTATTAAACTTGAAAATTATATAGGGAGTCAATCTTTTTTTTTTTTAAATGTTATTTTGAGCTGATTTTCACCCAGTATCCCAAGGACAAATCTCCTTCGCCAGAACAACAACAACAACAACAACAGCAACCCGCGGTAGCCGTGGCACAATCAGTAGCGTCTTCAACAACAACAGAACGACGGCGTGACCGTGGTGAACGGCTCGCGCCACGATCGGTAGCAACGCGCAGCATCAACAACGGAACAACTGTAATATCGCCAACAAGTCGTAGCATCGATGACGTGATGAACGAACTAGGCAGTATCATGAATGGAAACACGAACGCAAACTCGACAAACTCATCTTCGGTTGTCGCATCGCCATCCTCTGCAGCTGTTCCAACTCCTGGCGAAGGTGCGGCTGCCGGTGTTTTGCGCGACGCGATGGAACGCATGCGCAAAGATAATCAGGCCAAACTCGAGGCTTTGCAGATGAAAACAATCGAACTTGAAGGTGAGCTGGCTGGCGTCAACGCCAGCTTGAAACCCGCCAAAGACGAAGCTGATCGGTTGAATCGACTTGTTGATGAATACAAGGACGAAATAAAAATTTTAAAGGAAGATTTGAGTGTTTCGCGAAAAGACTGCACCGAGTTGCGCAAGGATCTGAGTCAGACTCGCAAAGAAGCAAGTGAGGCTGTGTCAGAAGCAGCCAGTGTGAGAACAGAAATGAGTAAAGTTAGACAAGCTTCGCAGGGGCAGATTCAGGTGATTAAATATATTCTGTATTCTTTAATCAAATGACTGAATAATTTTCTGGTTTTTTTTTCTCCAGGAAGTTCAAGGATACAAGAAAGAGATATCTGATTTAAAAAAAAGCATTATTGAAGCACAAACCGATACCGAACGCTATAAAAAAGAAACCGAAACGTTACGTTTGGAAATTGCCAATCTTAAGAACCAAAATTCAAAACAACTTGCAGATTATGTGAGCCTAAAAGCAGACTATGCAGATATCAAGTCGCATATTTCCGACCAACAAGTTTTGTTTGGTGAAGTCCGCTCAGAAACCACTGCGCTTCTAGCAGAAGTTAAATCTTTGACGGCAAAGAATTTGGAGCTACGTGCTGCAAATGATGCTCTTGTTGCAAAGAATGAGGAAGGGCTCAAAGTTGCTGATGAGCTTGCGCAACAATATGATGAAATTGTCAGAAGTTTCGAAGCACTTAAAAGCGAAAACGAACAACTGCATGAGCAGGTTTTTTTATTTTTATTACTTTTGCCCATTAAATCATAAATTTTTAAATTTTAGTTGTCCAATCGACCAGTTGTTCTTTCTGGTAACGGAAAGCAACCGCAGTCACCTGTTTTACAAACAACGCCAATGCCTATTCTCAGTCCACTTTCTCATGATGGAGTTTTGGATATGGGAGCGGCACAAGAATATCAGGCAGCCGTCGAGGGTCTTCTGCAAGCCGTCAGGTATTTTAGTTGGTCACCAACCATCAGAAATTGACTGAATCTAAAAAATAAACACAGGACTGAAACCAGCACCGCCGTTTTACCTGCGCTGAAAAAAATGCTGGGTGCAGCCAAACATGTGACCGAGTGTATAGAAGACTACGAATCCGTTCACTACGCTAGTACCGAGCAATTTGCCCAAGAAGACCGACTCGACGATGCCCGCAAGCAATTCAGTAAATCTCTCGCCGCCGTGATCGCATCTGCGAAAGCGTCAATCGGACGCACTGGAACGATTGAAAAAGTTGACAACAGCGTGAACAAACTGACTGAATCGGTGAACCTAGTCGCGCGACTGATTAAAGCGAAATGCAATGGCGGCAACCGCCGAGCTGACTTCGACGATGAGGAAGATGAAAATAACGGTATATACACTGAAATCCAGGGGCTCAAAGAATTTGTGGAAGGTCAGACTGCCACAATTGTGGAAGATATACAGGAGCTCCTTACAACGATCCGCAACAATAATAATAGTAATAACGGCGGAGCCAGCAGCAACAATCCAAACTTTGTGAAAGAAATGAATGGCAAAGTTAATAGTGTGTGCAGTATAGTCAAGAATCTGCTGAAAGCGTCGCATGTGGTCTTTGCGAAAATGAGTGACGCAGATGACTTTAAAGTCGATTGTGAGGCTGTGTTGACAAGTATGGCTGCGGCGCGTAAGCGGCTTGAGGCAACGGCGGCAGAGTTGTCGGGAAACCCTGGAAGCAAAGAAATCAAGCAGCAAATTGGAACTACGGCATATGATCTTGCTAAACTTGTTAAAAAATTGGTGGCGTTGTTGGATGAAGTTTGAGTTTTTGTAACGTTTTTCGCTTTCTTTTTTTTCTTTCTATTTCTCCTTCTTTGCTTTTGATGACACTGTGGCTTTTTTTTTTCTCTTTATTTTTGTGTCTTTTGCATTCATGAACAGTAGCAGAGAAGAGATGGACCACCCAAAAGATTTTTTTTTCTTCAAAATTTTTTGTTGGAAATAAAACAGGAAGGTGGAAAAAGAACAGGAAAAAACAATCAGAATGGGAGTCTCGTGAGTAACAGCAAAAACTCCTGTTTGCAGCATCCACCCACTATCTCTCCGTGTCGTTTTTTATAGTCTTTCACTGGTTGATTTCCCGATATGAGAATCGATCGATCAGTGGCCCAGCTGCTAGAATCACACACTAACTATAAACTCAGAATGCTTAACGCTATAAAAAAAAACCCGCCAATCATGCTTCTCATTAGTGCTGTGGGTGCCGGGCTTGGTCTTGCCGCATACATGGGCACACAGTTGAGTTCTGCCATAATCCATTACTATTCAATAGACACCCATACTTTAATTCCGACTACTAACACCAAGTACGACAAACACACACACAGTTTCTTCCTCAACGACCCCACGCTCCATTATAGAAATAAGAAAGAGAACCCGCACCCGTGGATCCATCTTGACCAGAGTGCAAAAATCAAACTCTACGCTGTCAATCAGAAGTTTGACAACAAGGAAAAAAAGGGTTATCACGATGGAGTCTGATAGAAAAGGAACACGCGCACACTTAAAGAACGATTTCTCTCTATTTGAACAAGAAAGTTGTATTATTGACTGGTGTGCTGATGGCATGAAGAAATTTAAAAAAATAAAATTTAATGGCTGAAATGTTATTACTTTTTGTATTTTTTATAACTTTGCGCTGCTACTAGATATTGCGGCCAAAACGCAAACTCCTCCACTAATAACAGGCTTTCCGCCAACATTCGTAACATAACCAAGTAAAATTTCTTCGTTACTTTCTCCAACTTTCCAGATTTTGGTCTCAAGGGAATCGCCCGGATACACGGGAGAAGCAAACTTTCCCGAAATAAACTTGAAGCGAGAAGCATCATTTGCTCCGACAAGTTTTAAAATCGCGGCTGCAGAGAATCCAAATGTACAAAGGCTAATTCATAATTAATAAATAAAATAAGAAATGTGATTTAAATTACACAAATTAAAATCTCCAATCTTTTTTTGTTTTACGAACCCATGCAAGATTGCTCCTTTCATTCCAATTTTCTTTCCGATTGAGGGATCGGCATGAAGAGGGTTGTAATCTCCTGAGAGACGGTAAAGCATCGCTTGATGAACAGAAATCAAGCTCACGTCAACGAAGTCAGGCGCACGGGACGGAATAACAGCCACACGTGAAGGCTTCGGACGTTTCGGACCCTATTATACGCGCAGGTGATTATTTTTATCAATTGCGAATATCCCAAAAAAAATTTTAAAATAATACCCCGAATCCGCCTGCTCCAAAAACAAACGCGGTGGAAACCATGCGCACAAGCGGCTTTGAGTTGTTTTTATCATCGAGAAGGAGCGCTTCCTTTTCAATCACCATTCCCTTACCCGCGTCATAAACACCGATAAGCATTGTTTTCAACGTAAATATGCCGCCGTTACGCGGAATCGGCGAGAAGATTTCAATCGATTGATCGCCGTGGACGAGTTTCGAAAAGTCGATTTTGGGGAGACCCTACATAAATTTATTACTGTACTTTTAGACGAATTGCTTTTGTTTTCAGATTTTTTACCGGAATGTCGAAACCGCCATTCATTTGCTGTGCATATGAATTCACGTCCTGGAAATCACCTTTGAGAGGGAGAACGAGAGGATAGGTTGGGAAAGCACCAAACAATTTATCTGATTGCATTTGTCAGCTGTCATACACATGGGCTCAACGGACACTTTGAGGGAAGAGCTCACCAAGCTCATAAGTAAACTTTGGATCAGTTACACCAATGGCAAGTGCATAAAGAATTAGGTCACGACGGTTGTACGAGACCTGTTATTGATAAAATTTATATTTTGCATGTAGGTACACATATGCATGTACACAAGCACACACATACACACACATATTTTGGTATAGACTCTGTTCAAACCTTCAGATCTGGCGATTGAAATCCGATTGCCTTCGAAAGATCCATGGTTTTGTTTCCCAAAATTCAGAGAAATAATAAATTTTTTTTTTTTTGCAACTTGAAATGAAACATGCGCGACAAAAAGATTCGTCGCAAAAAAAGAATCACAAATATTACACCATACAGTTCATTGCATGCATGCAGACGAAGGAACACGCATTCATTGTCTCTATGGATACTTCTTCCAAGGAATTAGTATGACCAAGTTACATCAGGAAATTCACAAAATCCTGATAATCCATAATAATACATTTTTGAAATTTAAAAGACATCTTTATAAATAATTATGCATTATGCAACTTTTTTTCATTTGAAATGAATTCAGAATTTATAAAATACATTATTTTAAATTAAGGAAATTTAGAATGAATTCATAATTTACACAATGAATTAAAAATAAAAGAAATGCATTTTTAAAATTTTGAA
>JADGJH010000211.1:0-11076 GCA_027596945.1 Physocladia obscura
ATTTTTTTTTTTATTTTTATTTTTTAAAATTTTTTTTAATAAATTAAAAAAATTTTTTTTTAAATTTTTTTTTTTTTTTTTTGAAGTGTCTTTTATTCTTTATTATCTTTTTCATTGTATCTCTAAAACTATTTGAACCCAACATACTGCTTTGTTTTTTATTATTGGTCATTTTAAATTTAAAAAAAGTCTTGATTATGTAAATTTAAACAATACACTGTATATTTTTCAAATTCAATTATTATACTATTATAAAAATATTTGCAAATTTTCCTGATGATTGTATTCAATCAATTTGACTAACAGTATCAATGTTTAATAATACAAAATTAAAGAATTTCTTGCAATTCCGACTGGTTTCCAACAGCAGATGAAATGGGGGCGTATTTTAATAGAAATCCATAAATCTTTCAAACTTTTGTAAAATCGAATTTACTAGTGCAAAAATTAGTACAGGTGTGCATCCTTCATCTGTACATGTGTTTGTTTATCACAATACTGTTACAAAAACTGATTGGACGCTCAACATTGGGAAATCAGATAAGATCCAGCTCATGCTTTACTCGCTAGTCACAAGCTTGTGCTGGAGTATGTTGTGGTTGAGAAATTGAAAACCTATGTTTGTAAAATCTCACTTCAATACAAAAAACAAGTGGGTTGAAACTGTCACAATAAAGAATATTAAAAAAGTAATTGACCGTTTCGAAAATCTAGCTAATTCAACTATTGTCTAAATATACTGTTTTTCTGGTCAAACTTTTTATTTATTTTTACTTGATTTTTTCCCCGTACTTTTTTCTAGTTAGCAATCCGAATGTAACGTGCGAATTTTTTTTTTCGTTAAATCAAAAATGGGTGAGGAAGGTTTTGCTGAACGAAGATTGGAATATCACTGAATAACACCATTCAGGGCGTGCCAACAAAACCCAAGTCAATACCGATGATTCAACTGACCTGTTTGCATTCCCCGAGTCGCCACCAGCTGCTAAACGTCGTGGAGGTATTGTCTTTTGTTTTTTGAAGGATACAACCACACCCTTGTGAAAATGCCAACTCACACTCTAATGACTATTATTTTTCTGAATTGATCTCATTTCATAGTTGCAAAACCCAATACTAGAGCCGCAGCAATGTCGAAGTCAAAGCCTGCAAGCAATGCGCGAAAGACCACACAGTGTAAGTCAAATTCATGGCCTATTTGTGATTTGCTTTTTACTGCATTGAATTTGGTATTCAACAATGTGAATAAGTTTAATATGTACCATACCTTACACTGGTTTTCATTTCTGCCATAATGTTTCACTTACACCCTAATAAATAAACAAAAAAATAAACAAACAAAAATATAAATTAAAAAGTTAAGAACAATTCAAAACCTATTTCCAAGTCCACGAAGGCATCTGCAAGTGCAAATCTAGCAGTCGAAAAATCTTCAAAATCACTGAAACTTGCAGTTCCTCCTGTCGCGGAATTACAACAATCTACTTCATTTTCATCTTCAGCTGATTCTTTCGACCCTTTTGTTAACACATTGCTGACGTCACATGAAAAATTCCACAAAACGAGCCGGGATTTAAGTGACGGGGATGGAAATTTTTCGGACAAAAATTCTGTGATTGAGCACGTCCTTATCGAATATGGTAAAGATGACGATGACGATAACGACGAAGCAAACAGAACTCTTGTAGCTCATTATAGCAAAGAAAGTGATGATGACGTATTTGAAGTTTTGAAAGATAGTCATAATATTCAAAGTAGGAATCGCATCACTAAGAAAGTACAACGTGAAAATTACAAAAGCATTTTTGATGAAAAAGATGTCAACGATGAAAGTTACCATGGTTCAAGCGACAATGATAAGTTTAATCAAGAGGAAAAACAGAATATCAGTGGATCCAAGAAAACTCTCACAAAGAGAAAGAAAATTGAGCTTTGGTTTGTTTACATTTTCAAACTTCTTTCAAATTGAAATTTATAATTTCCGCTTTTTCCTCACCGAAGTGATACGTCGTTAGAAGGCAATAATTCGTCACTCGATAGTGAATTGAAAGTCCAAGTACTGAAGAAACGCGACAAGCAAACTTTGCCAGCTGTCTCCAAAAATCTGTCTATGAATTCAAAACCGCCGGCAACAAGAAAATCAAAATCGGTAGCTACAAAAGCAAGCAAAACTCCCTTCAACGAAATTGATTCAGAAGAACGTGAAGTGGACAAGCAGCCGACGAAGGGAAAGGCAGAAAATAATCAAACTTCATATATTGAACAGCTTGAGAAAAAGATTGAACTGGTTTGAGACATATATATATTTATATCGTTTTGTTGTTGTTTTTAAACAATTTTAGACTGCAAATTTCCTGAATGATCTGAATGCTGAAAGTGAATCCACTTTTGCTGCTCTTTGTGAGAAAAATGAGTCATATTTGGCACTTCAGAGTTGAGTTTACTAATAACTATTCGAATTAAATATAATTCTTAAAAAAATAAATAATCACAGAAACAACTTTTTCAAAGTTTTGTACTGAGCAAAAGAAAATGGGAAGCATGTTGCTCAAAAGTGTTCAGGATTTTGAAGAATCAACGATTGGAAGAAGGGATTTGTTTCGCGAGTTTCATCAGAAGATGGAGGCTGATAGTAAGTGCCAAAACTCTTCTCTTCAAAGAAAAATTTTTTTTTTTAAAAAATCTCTCTTTCTCCAAGTAAAAAAGCACAAAGTGCAAGCGGAGGCAACAGTCGATCGAATGACAGAAATGGGCAGATCTATTCAGAAATCAATCTCGCAGCAAGTAGCACAGGACTATGGGATGAGTCGGATTAAAGCACAAATGCAACAAATTTTTGATGATTGATTCTAATTTTTTTTACGATTATTTGTGTCTTAAAAAAAAAATTCTTTGAGTGTTTTGTAATGTTGACCAATCAGTTGACTCAACATTACGTGATGATAATCTTTTTTAGTTGAAAGTTCCTGTGAGTGGTTACAAAAAAAAAAAGGAAAAAAACAGTCAACACATGTCAAAACTTTACGAAGAAGCATTATTTCCACGCATTGGATACGGCGCTATGGGTCTCAGTATGGGTTATGGAGTTGCAGATCGCACCGAAAGTTTGAAGGTTTTACAATATGCTGCCGATGCAAATTCCGCATTCATAGACTCGTCCGATATTTACGGGAACGGCCATAACGAAGAGCTCATTGGAGAGTGGTTGGCACAAAATGAAGGAAACCGGGCAAAAGTATTCATTTGCACAAAATTTGGCTTCAAGTCTGTGAATCCTCCTGTCATTTGTGGAAAGGCTGAATATGTTAAAAAGTGCTGTAATGCGTCACTGAAAAGGCTTGGAGTTGATTTTATCGATCTGTATTATCAACACAGGTTTCTTTTTTTTTTCTTTTTCTTTTGTTCAAAATAGTATAATGTTAGCAACTCTTTATTTCTTATATCAGAGTTGACCCAGATACACCAATTGAGGAAACTGTAACTGCCTTAGCAGAGCTTGTGAAGGAAGGAAAAGTCAGATACATCGGTCTTTCGGAAGCAAGTGCTGAAAACATCCGACGTGCTCATAAAATACATCCAATTGCTGCAGTTCAAGTTGAATACTCGCCGTGGTCGACTGATATTGAAAATAATGGAGTCCTTCAAACTTGTATTGAGCTTGGAATTGTTGTAGTTGCATGTAATATTTTTAATTTCACATGAGATAATTTCTTACTATTTGTTATTTTGCTTTTATACTAGATTCACCTGTTGGCAAAGGATTTTTGACTGGGCAGTATAAATCCATTGATGATTTCGAGCAAAACGATTTTCGTAGATCTTTGCCACGGTTCCAAGGCACAGCGTTCGAGCAAAATTTAAAGCTTGTTGACGCACTGAAGGAGATCGCTGCTACCAAAGGCTGTACTGTTACACAGTTGACACTTGCGTGGGTATGCGCTCAAGGACCACATATTATTCCAATTCCTGGCACCAAAAAGGTTTCGAGATTGCAAGAGAATCTTGGTGCGGCAAAAGTTTTTCTTACTGAGAGCGAGAATTCGGCTATTAGAGCCGTTATGGCTTCGATTCCGGTCGTTGGCGCCAGATATCAACCTGCGCAACTTGCCCTCTCTTTCAAATAAAAGGAAGGGGTTGATGGTAAACCTGGTTCAACAGAGTGGCAGATGGCTTTTGTTCTGCTTTGTTTCTTTATCTTTCCTTTTATCCTACCTTTCGCCCGCTCGCGCCTTCTTTCTTTCCTTCTTTACTTCCTTTTTTTTTATTTTCGTGGTGTTTTCTCAATAAAATGGTAGTAGGTGGTGTTTCAGCAATCCATGGCCTTCTTTGACGGGTAGCATACGAAAACAAGTTTTGATAAAAATTATTTTCTAATGATTGCCATGAGTTACTGCCATATTTTACAATAACTGTGGAATTGATCTTGTTGTCCGGTTGTCCGGTCAAAAAAAATTTTTCTTCAAAACAAATGCTCACATCAATCACAACAAGCATCAACCTCGCACGCACAAAATCAATCGCGAGCACCACCGCATCGGAAGTAAATACTTACGGGAAAATAATAACAACAAATGGCGGAAGCAGTGTTGCCCGCAAACACCCACAACCGCAAAGCCCAAGCTCTGCAGCTTTAATTCATGCGCGGCGTCCATCAGCTGTCCGATCATTGTTTGGGCGCGCTGTCGATACTCCTGAACCATCATCATTTATCAATAGTAGTCTCGATTCAGATATCGACATGGCTGAATGCCAATGTCGCGCGTGCGGTTCCGGGCATTGTGAATGTGTGACAAAGAATCAAAAATGGGAAAATTTATGTGAGTAATCTCAAACTAGTGAAATCTTGGATTCAAAATCTGATATCGAACATAAATTAAAGTTTTAGAGGGTCCCTTCAGCGATGTTGAAATAATGGCGTGCGGTCGTGTTTTCAAGCTTCATCGTGTTGTTTTGATTTCGCAATCAAAACTTCTCGATAATATATTCAGTTGCGCAAATAACACTGATATACCTGGGATTTCGTATATTCTGGACGTTGGCGGTGGATCTATTCTAACTTTAGAATGTGCTGAAGAATGGGGACTTGATGGAGATGGTTTAGAGGTTTTTTCCTTTTTATTCTGATTTTTTTTTGCTGACAATTTTTCTCAAGTATGCGTTGAAAGACATTTACAAACCATACGATTCTCACTTTTCCAATACCACTATATCGCACAAACGTGTATTTCCAATCCTCATTGCAGCCTGTTTCCTCAACTACCCACACCTTATCAACAAATGCATCCGCCACATAGTCGCAACCTCATCAGCAGCAACAATTGCTGAATACCTCACGCACTTAGACTCCACTCTCGCTGCTCTACCAAATTTTCCAGAAACGGCAGCAAACACTGCATACCGTGAATTTCATCGTCGGAAAACAGCTGTGTGCGACGCACTTACGCCCGCACTCACCAGCTGCTTTCTGCGGGCGGTGAATTTGGCAGCCAGTGGTGATAGTGGTGGTGGAGATGATATAGCCATGATGGCAGAAGTGCCATTTCGGTGGTTCCAATATGCGGTTGAGAGTCCTATGCTGTGTGTAGCTGGTGAATTTGCGCGATATGAAATTCTGAAACGATGGGCCGTTGCGCGATGGAGACGAACAAATAGTGCTGCTGCTGTGTCTGCAGCAGCAGCAGTTGCAGCAGCAAATTTAGCGAAACGAAAAAGTGGGTTTCTTAGTTCAATGTTTGGGGATCAAAGTCGTCGCGATGGCGTGGAAAATACGTTGCAAAATAATTCAGTAAATGGACGCCCTGGGATTGGTAATGGCGGAACAAGCAGCCCGACTATTGCAGAGTCGTTGCGTGAAAGTGTAATGTCGTTTGAAAGTAGCTTGTTTGGCGGTGGGGGTGGAAGTAGTGCACGAGGCGGCGGTCCAATGGGATTTGCTAGCACGAGTATTTTGTCCAGACTAGTAAATCTTTATGGCCAAGACTATTTGCGCACAGCTGGAAATGATGTTGCTGCTATTGAGAATAATGAACCGATGACAGTACTTGGGTTGTTTGAATCGGCGATTGTATACACATACATGACATTTGTACAATTGGAACGTGTTAAAGCCGATCGTATTGTTAGTGACGCGTCAGTTTTGAATTCATTTTGGATGCAAGCCGAGCTTATTAATCGCTTCACAACACCATTTCAGTCAAATTCTGGAAATAATGGTAGCAGCAGGAGCAGCAGTAGTAGCAGCACTATTAATGGAAGTTTATCAGCAAGTTTGTCTGGCTTAGGCGCGTTTCGGTTTGCTGTAAAATTTTCTGGTTTGCGTGACTTTGTTCGAAACAATTTCGAGGCTATTGATAGAGGTGAAAAAGTTGTTTTGGCAAGTGAGGCGATTAAATGTGCAGGAATCGATTATCGGGTATTGATTTCTGTCGAATTGGATGAAAAATTTAGAAAGAATCTTGTCGGACATAAACAGCAGCAGCAAAAAGACCAGCGCGTCAAAAGACGGTTGTTTCAATTAAAAAAAAGTAAAAGTATGGATGACATGAAAATATCAACTGTGTCAAGATCTTCAGTTGAAATGGGGGTCATTGCTGAACAGGAGCAGAAAGAAATGGACGAATTTTGGAGCAAGTACGTATTGAAGGCAACTCTACAACGCAATAGAATCCATGGCGGTGTTGTCGGAGGTGGAAATGGTGGTGGCTTTAGTTCATTACCAAGTTCTCAAAATGCCAAAAATGGTGGTACACATGCCAACCAAAGGCAAACCAACAATGCGCCACCAATCGCTTACACTGTACACAAATTTGACACAACTAACTTTACCAATGGCCTCACGCTGCTACAAGAGCCAGTAACAACATGTGGATTTGACGGTACTGGGTTTATAAAAACATTCAGTTTGCCAAAAGATGTTGTGAAGTTACAAGAAAAGAAAGAGGAGATGAAATTCAAGTCAGAAAACATCCATGCACAAGAAACACGCTCTTCTAGCAATGGCAATAGTAGCAGCAACATGCAATCGAAAATTCGCGCATTACGTGAGTCTCTCAAAAAACGTGTCGGGGTAGAAAGAAGCGGATCATACGCAAGGTACGACAATGATAATGGCCTTGCGGGAGATATTTTCTGGATGGCAGTTGCAATTAATTTAATGTGAGGGAAGCAACACAGAACCAAAACAGTTTTAGTTTGGTTTTCTGGTTTTTTCACGCAAAAAAAAAAAAAAAATTTTGAGCTGGATTTGTTCTGACAAGCAGGGTTCGCTTCACTAAAATCAGACAGGACGAACGTAAAACCACATCTACTTGCATCAAATAACAATAAAGTTTTTATACAGTTTTTCATTAGCGAACAGAATTATTTAGTTTTGGACAAGAAAGGATAGATTTTTGATTTGGGAGGGTTTCAATCTCCACAGTTTGAAGGCACAAGCCGAAAGCCTGTGATACTTTTGAAGAGCCAAGAAACAACGATGAACAAAGGACCACCCCCACCGCCGCCGGCAAAGCCAGCCACACTACAAGTACATCCGGCGCCCGCTTTAAAGTTAAAGTCGGATCTCGAGTCGGAGTCACATTCGGAGCTAAATCCAGAACCAATTCCAGCGACATCCACTTCAACAAACAGCTTCAGTGCCAGCGATGCCGCCGAAGTAGCACGAAAGTCAGGCGGAATCAAGGCGCGTTTGGCCCAGCTGGGCTTTGATTCGTCGAATTCAGTGTCCAGTTCGGCGGCGTCTAATGCAACCGGTTCTTCGCTGAATACGACGCGAGCGACAACGCCAGTACAAACGCAAACGCAAACGCCGAATCAATCAGCTTCATCTCTAACAGTGCCTTCCTCTACTTTACTATTCGGTAATCACTCATCAAACTCAAATCTAAATGGGTCAGCAATACCTGGAAAACAAAAAAAGAAAGCCCCCCCACCGCCGCCATCGCGTAATCCGAGTCTACGCGACGATGCAGAATACCCGCCACGTCCGTCTCCATCACCTTCCGTTTCGTCGTTTTTTCAACGGCGTGGTTCGCGTGATTCTCAGGAAGCTCTAAGTTCAAACCAACAATATACAATCCAACAGCAACAACTACAACAACAGCCTCTCGATTCCTCAGCAGTTCCCCCTGCACGTTTGCGTAGACCACGACAGGCTTCAATCAGACGTATCCCTGCAACACCCGATCCGTCCTCCTCAACAACCGCAGATTCGCCAACCCCCACAACTATCGCCGCTGATATCATCTCCCTTGCACCGTCAACCATTGCAAGTGCTACCGCTACCGCCACAATCCCAAAACGTGAAATGATAGTACGCGAAATAATTGACTCAGAAAAGTCGTATCTCGACGATTTGCGCGTTATGAAGGAAATTTACGTTGATACGTGCATTGAACAAGGCATTTTACCAATGAGTGACGTGAAACTTCTTTTCGGGAATATTGACGCCTTGATTGGTGTTTCAGAAACTGTTTATGATACCCTGATAAATGCCACTAACGGCATTTATTGGGATGATGAAAATGTTGATAGTGGTGGAGACAGTGCCGCTCGGGTTGTCGGCAGTGTATTTTTGGAGCTGGTGAGAACTTTAACGAGCAATAGCGAGTTTATGTGTCAGATTGAGACAAGAGAGTTTGAGTTAATTGATTATCAGCAACTAAAAAAAAAAAAAAAACAACGAACAACAAAAACATGTTAATTTCTTGAATTAACGAATACCTCAAATTTTTTTTTCCCTCTTAATCTCACTTCAAATCGCATTCAACAGGCTCCAATAATTGACGAGAATTTCAAAACCTACTGTAAAAATAATGAACAACAAATGACTCGTCTGTTTGACTACTCGTCGCCCGAAGCATCAGAAGCAATTCGCCAATTTTGGAAAGATTGCCAAGCACGATTACGTGGACGGACGAATGCATGGGATCTTTCTAGTCTGATTATTAAACCGGTGCAACGTGTGCTCAAATATCCGTTATTGTTGAGTCAATTATTGAAAGAAACGAAAGAGTCGAATATCACGCAAGATGGAAGTAATGGCGATGTTGGTGGCGGTAGTACCATTAATGATGACAGCAGTAGTGAGGTATCTGGGCATTCTATGTTATTACGTGCGTTTAACGAGATGTCGAGAATCGCGGAAGAGATCAACGATTTGAAACGCCGAAAAGATACTGTTGAAAAATACGTTGAAGGAAAGGGTGGGCTAAACGTAATGTAATATATATTACTGTTGTATATAGTTGTTTTTTTTGTTTTTTCTCTTCACTCATTAAAACCTCGTAGACATGGAATCAGCAAAAAATTCACACGTGGTATCGAAGAATTAAAACACGTGACAAAAGTCGTTGATGGAACTGTAAGAGATGCAAAAAAAAAAATCAATGGAATTTCTAATTATTGATTCAAATACTCTCTTAAAATAACAGAAAGATGAGCAATACGACGAAATATACGAGAAATTTAATCATCAGCATATTAAAGCCATAACATTTTCACGTGAACTCACAATATGGGTAAAATGTGTCAAAGAAGTTCTTGAAGCTCAAGAACTTCTTGCCACGAGTTTCGAGGAAGTTTACATGGTGAGCAACGGGAGTGGGAGTGGTGGAGGTATTTCAAGCCCAACTACTGCTAATAGCAGTGGAAACGGTCACGGAATACTTGCCGGAATCAGTACGCGTTCGTTGAGCACCTGGTCGATGAAGCGAAGATCTGCGGACGCATCCGTGGAATCTGTGAATACTGATGCGTCTTTGAAAGTTGGTTCGGCAGTTTCGCTGCATGGCCATGTGTTAACTGTTGGAGAATATCGACGCGTATGTGCAAAGTTGGCATATGAACCATGGAAAGACGCGGTAAAAAAAAGAAAAAAAAAAAGAAAAGACTCTCTTGCAAATGTTAATATAAAATTTAAAGGAAAATCGAGTTAAAACGCAAATAATTCCATGTCTAAACACACTATTCAATCGCCTCAAAGATCCACTTCTTCTTATCAAAAAACGCGAAAGCAAACTCCTCGACCACGACCGCGTGAAAAGAATGCGTGCAAAAAGCGAACTGATTGAAAAATCACTTGAAGAAAGCGCAGAAGCATATACATCTATCAATGCCGAACTGATTGCAGAGCTTCCAAAGTTGACCGCACTGATGACACAGTATCTCGATATCGTTGTTGGTGAATTTGTGGCTGTGCAAATGCAAGTTTATGAACAGGTTGCTGCTGGGTTACGGAATGTTGGTGGCGGCATGTTTGCCGGAACTGGATCTGTGGTTGATGATTACAATCAATTCACAGCAACTGATGAAGAAGTCGCATGGAGAGTTTGGGATATTACTGTGGGTCATTTATTCTTGTTAATGTATTATGTATTAGTATTTATACTCTGTACCTACAGATTCTGGAAAACTGGCGAGACGAGGTATGGCGAAATGACGAAACAGAAGACACACAGCAAGTATTGTCGAACTTGGGACGAACCCACACATCTTCGACGCAGGCGACAAATTCGAAGGCTGTGACTCCGTCTGCGACACGGCGAGGGTCAGTTGCTCAATCGTATTTGTCGCGAGGTGGTGGTTTCGGCGGTGGAACTGAAAGCATAAAAACAACGAGAACGAATAACGGATGGGGTGGCGCTGGAGATACAGAAGATGGAACAGCTGCTGCGCCGCTTTCACAACATCGGTTTTCGTTTTTTCAAAAACCGTTTGGTAGTCCTAAGGCAGTGGTTGCTGCTGTGACTCATGTGGCATCACCGACACCATCACTCTTCCGGATGAGTGCATTTGAGGTTGAAGCTCTGTATGCTTTCAAACCAGAGCTTGATGATGAAATGGAAATGAATGCAGGAGATGTTGTTTGGATTAATGCGACTAGCGGTCGGAATGGAGATTATTCCAATCAAGATTGGTGGTATGCAATTTCTAGTGATGGGACCGCGGAGGGATGGGTTCCTGGAAACTATGTAAGGCAGCGACGAAAGTAATTTTTTTTTTTTTTTTTTTTAAAAAAAAATAAAAAAAAAAATTTTATAAAAAAAATATTTTTTTTTTAAAATAAAAAAAAAAAAA
>JADGJH010000212.1:0-24978 GCA_027596945.1 Physocladia obscura
CTGGAGAATAAACTTATCATTTCTTTATGTGTATTGGAATAAAATGATGTTAGGGTATATTTTGGGTTTTATCTCATACACTCAACCACAGAGTAATGCAGATTTCAGCATACCTGATGTTATTGTCAGTAGTTTTTTGTATTTTGGTGTTGGTGGATCAAATACTGGAAAGAACTCTGAAGCATTTTATCATGCTTTTGTGCTTGGTCTCCTTCTTTTGGCACACCAATCTGGGTATGATATTGAGTCAAAACAGGGAAGCTGGAAGCAGCCACTTTGACCTTGTACTTTGGCTGCAGCAAAGTCTTCCACCAGATTCACTTGGCCTCATCATTGAATTCTCTTGCTTTAACACTCTAGAATCTGGATCAATGTAGCACTTGTTGCTTTGTTTGGTATGAATGACTGAGCTGGAGTAGTAGTACTTATACCAAGTAGTGGTCTGATGAAGATTGTAGTTTTGTAGTTTGGTATTTCCAAAAACAAGCCATCTCCAGCAACAGCCAGTTTATCTGTTGGGCCTTGATTTTTTCAGAAACAGAACTATAAGCTACATTCCACCACTGTGACAAATAGGTGTCTCACATTCAAGGGGACTTGCAGTTCCATATGTGGTTTTCTACAAAATATATATCAATAGGATTTATTTTTGATGAAAATACACAGACAGGACAATCAACTCAACCTCTGTTCTGTTGTGTTTATATATGAACATTTCCATTTTACAGCAAACTATGGTTTTTGAGCAGGAAGAGTTGTTGGATGTGAACTGCCTTATAGGATTAGTTCTTGTCAGATTTGTTCCACAGTTTGAAGTGAACTGAACTGATGCTGGCAGTTCAGACAAAATACAAAATATTTTTTCACACACAAAAAAACTGAACTGAATTGCAATGAACTAGTGTTAAAAGTCCTGCTTTACATATCAATCAGGAAAACAGGAATAGCAAATACCACCAAACATCAAACTAAATCAATTTGCAGAACATTCCTAATTGTCAAGACTGAATGAAGCAGGAGCATATTTCATTCACACTAAAAGAAGAAGCAGTGGTGAATCTTGTTTGGTATTTTCAGGCATTGCTCTGTTGATGTGAATCCAGAAGAGTTCTGTGACCTGGTCAAATCTAAACACTTTCATAAGACACTTTACATTTGGGAGAAGTATGCTCACTTTTTCAGCAGGCTTTTCAATTAGACAAGAGTCAGAAAATCAGTAAATTCAACAAAATGTTTCCAACAGAACTTGACCAACATTGCCTCAATGGAACTTATTCCAATTGGTGTGAACATATGCTTGTTGGATTTGTATACTCTTTTTGCTTATTTTGAGTTATTTTACATCATTCTACTTCCATTTGCAGTTTCTTTATATAACCTCTGAACCTGAAATGGGTAAGATTTCAATTTCAATTTCAAAAATGAAAAAAAAAACACTTGCACACACACACACATTGTATCTAATAACTTCGGCAAAATATGGTACACTTAAATATACTCAAAACCAGCAGATATTAGTATACCATATGCATTACCAGTAAAAAGTGCACCAGAGTGTGCCAACAGATACCTAACTAAAATCTGCATTCATTGTCTACACTTCAGAACAACTACAAAGACTACCTTGATACTGCTACAATGCTCAGAACTACACATTGTAATCACTCACAAGATCACATGCAATGCTGTAAATAAAACAACAAGCTCCTGTGATTGAATCTACATTATCTGATGCCACATTAAATGCATTAAGATGCTATTACACTCCTCCAAAACAGCGCCACTCAGTGCTGAAAGCCATTGAGCTTCTGAACTCATGCTTAATACACTGGCGCTTCAAAGATCTGATAAATCTTTGGTAGCTACATCAGCATTTTTCACTCTATCTAACAGTCCTCACATTGACCTCCATTCAAAACAAATATTGATAGCAGTGAATAGTGCCTTCACTTGCAACAAAAATTTTCAATTCACACGGTCATTGCTGCAAAGGGAAATTGGAAAACAAATTGAGCCCACTCCATACCTTTGCCTCCACTCACAAATTGGACAGCTACTGGACACTATTTCCAACATCAGTTTTTAAATTACTACAGCTACTCAAAACCAGACTACAATAACTGAATACATGAGAAACTACTTTGACTCCAAAAATTCTACTGCCATCCTCACACACAGGGATCTACATGAAATCAGCACAATCAACAAATTTGAACAAGTACAAATCTTTTTTCTTGCAAAGGACACTAGCATTGGCTCAATGATGGCTACACAAATGCATATTAACCCCATCAACTGTCATCAAGCAATGAAAAGCAGTGCCAAATCACACTGAATCACAGTTGAAGAATATAAAATCAATCAATTCAAAGGTACATTTACTCTGGTTGACAAGCCAATTAGAGCCTACATAGTTGGCTCCAAATGGATCTAAAAACTCAAAATTGACTCCAACAGCTCTAGTGAATGCTACAGGACCCAGCTTGTTGCTTAATGCTTTTCATGAACAACAAGAATTGACTACAATCTCACATATTCACCAGTTTTTCATATTTTACTACAAATGTCAATCCCAAAAATTATCACTCCCTTTGTTGGACAGGAAATCAAATGGCTCCAATAACCTCAAATGGTTACTTACTCTGGCAGCACTACACAACTGGTACATGCAAATGGCTGAAATAAGCTCCACCTACTTCTATGGAGAACTACTTGAACCAATCTACATGTGTCAACTGTGTGGGCATGATAATGGCAACCCAAACCAAGTTTACAGACTCCACAAAGGCTTTTATGGTCTCAAACAGTCTGAAAAGCAGTGGTACATATGAATGACTATTTATTTACCTTTAATGTAAAGGTTACATTATATTATGAGCAGATCTTTGCATATTCTACAAAACAAGCATGGCTGAACACATTTACCTAGTTCTGGCCACACCTTGGTATACTTACACACTGCCTAGGAATACAAGGTGTTTGTTCATGACATGGAATCTTCATCCATCAAACCAATACATTAAACAAATGCTCTCATGCTTTGAAGAGCATGACCCACCGAACAAGAACCACCCACTCCACATTCCAGAAACTTTTTTCACAGTGAAACACTTTATGTGGAAGCAATTGGATGTTTAAGCTAACTTTTCAAAAAATGACTTGAAGTTCACCTATACATTGTACCTACCATCACCTCTTATAGAATTATTACCAAAGAATAAGATCCTTGATGCACGTCCCTAAACCACATTCCAACAGAAAGGTGTGAGAATAAAGGCTGTTGATTCAACACTTATATTAAAAAAAAGAAAGTAGAAAAAACAACAAAAATTATATTTTTTCACAAACTCAATGCATCCAAAAGTTTTTTTCGCATACTCGAGTCCAAAGACTGCGATGCACTCAAAAAACCTTCCAATGCAGCTTGCGGATCACTCTTGACAAGCTCCTCCAACTTCAATTTTACACTCTTGCTCTTGAGCTTTGCGATCCGCTCATTAATAGCTGTGCGTCGCACATTCATCCACCGCACAATTTCCAAATCTCCTTCCTTGTCGCCTTCATCGTCGTCGCTATCATCGCCAATATCAAGAATCCGGCCTTTCGCATCAACGTGCTGGTCATCGCTGTACCACTGCGCAAGCAGGGACAATGCCTTTTGGCGTGACGCGATAAGCGGGTCGGCAATGCGAATCTCCTTGATAATCGAATCCTCGGAAATGCGGCGCAACAATCTCCAGTAAAAGAATTTGCGCGACTCGGCGAACCCGACAACTGCGCTGACTGCGCCTTTCGCAAGCATTCGGCCTGGCTTGTCGTGCAAGTCGGCAAACTGAACGCTGATTTGGTGGAATATCGGAAGAAGCTGGCGTTCGCGCTGGTTGAATTGGCTTTGGAGTTTGGCCTTCACATCCGCTTCAAGCAAGGGGTCACGCAATTGATTCTTGAGAAGTTTGTATGTCGGATCAAGTCTTTCCATGGCAGCGAGCAATTGCGGTTTGCGGAACTTGATTTCGACGATTCCTTCTGGTTCGAGAACACCACCTCGTGAATTTTCTTCCGCGTACATCTCCATCATTTCTGGGTTGATGGTTGGATCCAAAACCACCCAGGCACCTCCACGCAGTTCTCCAATAATGTATATGAATATTGGTTGCTTATAATCCCGAAGCGCATCGACAATTTGTGCTCCATACTTCAAAACTTCTTTGTACATGTCGCTTTGACCTCCAGAGAATCCACGCCAGTTGGCAAAAATAATCAGTGGCAGCTGTTCCCCTTTGTTAAAGTCGTTGATTGCCTGCGCAGTCTTGAATGCAGAGTTGGGGTACCAAACTTGCCCAGCTTCTGTTAAAGTCTCTTCCGTGGAAGTTTCACTAGCCGGGTCAGCTGCAACCACAACCTTTGTGGCGCGAGTCTCTACAGCAATAACACCCATCGGAATACCACCAAGACGCGCACGTCCTACAACAACACCCTGAGCCCAGCCGGCAAGAGTTTCAGTAAACGAATCGCGGTCAAAGAATCCACTGACGAATTCCAGCTGTTCATTTGTGTATCCCGCCAATAAATTACGCGGGTCGTATGCACCTGATACTGGAATTTCGGCATCAATCAATCGATCAACTGAATCAGACGCGGGCAAAACCGGCAATGGGGCGTCGCGGCATTTCGGAACATAACTCAACCAATTCATAATTTGTTGAACGCCTTCCATGTCATCCTGCGCAACCAAATGCGACACTCCGTTCTTCCACATGATTTGTGTTCCACCTAGCTGCAAGTTTGACGTGTAAACTTCCCTACCGAGCACTTTATTTAGCGCGCCGGCTCCAGTCAGAATAATCGGCGTATATTGGACCTGAATTGCTCGTTGGCCAAGACGAACGAGATACGCGCCGATTCCGACGGATCGGCATGTTACCAAAGTTGCTGTAAAGATTTCGTTGTACGCGCGACTAGTTTCGCCAGCAATTTTTCCACTTCCTTGTAAGTTTTCGACACCGAGACCGTGCGTGCGGCCAATAACATCAATAATTTTCCATCGACTCTCACCATCGTCTTCGATAAGTTCTACTGAAACTGATGGCGATTTTGCAGATTGAACAAGTAAATCATGGCCTTCGGCGTCCAGGTATAAATACTTGAAACCTTTGACGGGGTTGTTGGAATCAATCCACGCAACATTAAACTTGCTTGTAACTTCATCGGCCAGACCGATTCGAGCACCAGAGTTTGCCGAAATATAAATACGCGGAATACCTGCAAAGGGGCGAAGGGGAAATAAATACAGAAAAAATCGAAAATAAATAATCAGAAGAATAAAAATAATAGCAAAACCTCTTTCTCTTGCGTATTCTGAAGCCTTATAGAATAAATCATCTTCAGCAGTTCCAAAAGATCCGATCTGAAACGTAATGTCGTTGGCAACAACGACAATTGAACGACCTTCTGGGTACTCAGGGGTAAACATATCCATTCGCCATGCCACCATACCTACAGTGTTGGCACCAGGCGCGCGATCACTCTCCTCCAAGTGCCCCGTCGCTGAATTTAACACCAATTCTACAACACTCAGAATATTTCCCGGCGAGCCACCCGCATAGTCTCCGTCCTGGAAACTCAGCCATTGCTTTTCGATTGCTCTCATAAACAGTTCAGGAAAATCATAAACGTAAGTTGTGCTCAAAAGATGAGCCTTGTGGCGTTTCGGTTGAATATCTTGTTTGAGTGGGTGGAGCGATGATACTGGGCTATGATGAAGCCTGCCAGGAGGAGATGTAAGACTCATAAGTCTTTGAACACCGGTCGCATCACGAATCTCTTGGTACTCTTCAATTCGAACGACAAATCCTGAATCCGATGAAATACAATATCTGATGGGTTTTGCGCTTCCGGTTCCGGTTTGACGAATGAAACGAACTTCGGCACTGTTAACTCTGCCTTTCCAAAGACGGCGACGATTGCGGTCAATCATTTCTTTGATAGATTGACGAATAGCGCTGATATCCAATTGAAAGGTTGGAATAAAGTTGATGAAAATATGATTGCAGTCTGTGTTTGGATACTTTGCACTGACAATATCCAGGGCATCCATAATATCTGTCAAAATTCGAAGACCTTCGGAAAGAAGATATTCATGGGTGGTTTGTTCGCCAGAAACTTTGTGTCCAGGGTAAACAATAGCACGAACAAAAAATCGAGCATCTGCCGGATTGCTTTTTCCAACCGCATGGTAAATTTGCAGACGACGGTTATCAATAAAGCAAGGCTTAACATCAAATAACTGCAAACGTTGAAGCTCAAGCTGGTACGCCATAGCAGGTTCGATGTGACGAATAATTTCGTCCTCGGAATACTCTGTTTGCTCTTTAAATGTGAAATATCGTGGAAATGCATTTTTTCGGACAAGCATAAAAGTTACACGGCGGACTCGTTGAGATCTCAAAATAGTTTTGAGTGATTTCAGCAAGTCTTTGAAGTAGGCATTCGCTTTTTCGTCAGTTGTAAAGTTGGCAGCCTCTGCAGAAGTAGTTTGAAGTGCGATGTTTAGGACATTGACGATCCCTGAAGACATACCACGACGATTTGAGGTTTTCGCGGCTGATCCATCGTTCAATGATTCAACAATTTTGCGCAAGTTGGCTTGAAGTTCTGTCACACTGTCAAATGCACAAATTTGTCCAGTGCGATTTCCTTTAAACTCAGAATTTGAAAACAGATCCGAGAAACTGCCAACTCGTTTACTGAGCGGGCTAACTGCGGAAAGATCTGAATTTGCTGATGCTGTCTGTCGCAATACAAACTGCCACTGGAACACTTGTGGATTAAGTGCAGTGAAATGTCTGACAGATGTTACAGAATACGCCTGATAAGTATGAAGGACATACGTGTAAAAAGCAGCCGCCCGAATTCCAGATTTTTCGTGGTAAAAAAACGAAGGTAAAATATCGAGAATAGCATAATTTGCAGTGATAAGCTGAGTCAGTGGAACGTAATCAAAAGACGTGACACCCTTTTTTTCATTTACAACAGACGACAGAATTTCTAGCATTTGATTGTACCGTTCTTCAGCAGTCGGCAGTTGGTAGTACATTAAAAGCTCACGAGCCTTTAGAGAAACTTTGGAAGTAGTCGGCCCATGCAACTCAGCCAAACGAGAGCAAATTGGCATAAAGACATTTTTTCCTAGATCGCCTTCAGTGTCTGCACGAACGTAATCCAAAAAACTCAAAATCAATTCACTACGTTTTGCAGACTTTGCATGCGACAAGACAAATCCGACGGCAGTATCAATATCTGATTTATATATTTCGCGTAAATAAACCAGCACGTCTTCTTCATGCGCATCGTTCTTGCAAAAAGTTTCTTCAACAATCAAATATTTTTCGAACAAAGATGCAATAGTTTTGCGCTCATGTTGTCTGTGGCCATCAATATATTCCAGCGCAAGTTTCTGAAACGGTTGAATACGGTCTTCTAATTGAGCCAAGTCGCTTGGTTGCAAGGTTGTTTTCGCGTCTTCTATTGCTTTTAGAATGGTTTCGGACGGGAACGGAAGAGATTGTGTTCGAGCGACTTCAATTTCATCGCTAATTGTCGCATAGAGTGGAGCAGGAATACGGCCAGAAAGTGATGATAAAATTTCCAGTGCTTCTTCGATTGGAAGTTCGTTGTTGCGTAACGATTCAACTAACCGACGAGTGACAGTAGAAATGTCTAATACTGGTTCATATCCGTTGAGAATATTTTCAATATCTTGAAGAATAACGCGAAATTTTTGATGAGCTTTGTCTCCATGAAATTGGGGCGGTCTGTAGTATTCAATTACCGAAGTTTAAAAAATACAATAGGTAAATAAATAAATAAGTTTTAAAAAACGAAGGTAACGCATACCCGAGCACAGGAAATTCCCCATCAAATAAAGCTGCACTTTTCACACGAGAAGGATCGTCCAATGCCAAACGGCCAACAATATCACCAACAACCAACGAAGATCCAGCAGGTTTCGAAAAGGCGATTATTCCACTTTCAGAAGCGAGTAAGGGCATGTACATTTTCATAACCTTTTATTATTTTTTATTTGAACTTTAATACTAACCATTATATTACTCAGGATAAAAAGCAAGAACAAACCTCGATTTCAGCAAACGCATCTCCAGCGTTGATATGAGAACCATCTTCAATCAAATATCTCACAAGCTTTCCAGGACTCGGAGAACGGAGTTGCGTCGGGTCACTTTCTTTTTCGAGCAGACAACTCTTTCCATCCAGAGTCAAAAACATTGCTTGCTGCTCTTCTTTCGCATACACAAGGTGAGTGTTGCTGTCAATCAGCAACAATAATCCACCATCCGCCAAAGGCTTTGAATCCACGGTAACTTTGGATCCATTCACAGTCAATTCATAAGTTTTGGGTCCAGTTAACGTGACATTAATTTTGAAGCGAACGTCGGAAAAAATAAAATCGACTATACAAAATGTTGAAAGAAGGGTCTTTGACGGCATTTGTCCACGTTCAAAAGCTTTCTTGTATTCCGCCATCTTGGATCCAATAAACAAGTGGGCTTTAGCAACACCACCGCAGATAGCTGCGAGCATCATATCAGGTTTTTCAGTCTCAATTTTTTTTGCAATAAGGCCGTCCAACCAACCAGTTGTGATTGTGTTGTTTTGATACATTTCTGCTTCGAGCAACTTGACAAGAAACTCAACAGTTGTGCGGAAATCTCCACGAATGGACAGCTCTTTAAGCGCAATTATCAAATTCCGACGAGCATCATTTCGTGTTTCGCCATATGAAAAGACGTGTCCGAATTGCGAATCAGCGTATTCGTGCACACCGCCAGAAGAGTTGACCGAAAAATATCCCCATACGTTTGAGTTTGAGCGAAAATTGAGTTCGAGAACTTTTCCCGAATTCGGTTTGAATCCGGCTTCAGGATTTTCGGCAGTGATACGTGCAGCAATAACATGGCCCTTTGGTGACGGCTTACGCTGAATGTTGACAGATTCTGGTTTTACGAAGTCAAAATCGATTTCGGACGTCCCTTTGGGTGCCATTCCGTAGAGAATGCGTACGTCTTTAATACGGTTCAGTGGAAGTCCCATTGCAACTTGCAACTGTGCGGCTGGAATATTCACTCCAGAAACCTTCAAAATATCATTTCAGTTCAAATTATTTATTTAGCAACGGTATCCTACCATTTCTGTTGTAGGGTGTTCCACTTGCAGTCTTGGATTCAGCTCCAGAAAGTAGAAATCCTTTGTTGCGGGCTCATACAAGTATTCAACAGTGCCTAAAAAATTTAAAAAATTAAAAAATAAAATTGAAAATAATAAACAGTCCCAAAACTTAATATCAAAAAGAAAGAAAAATTGCACCTGCAGATGCGTATCCAACAAGTTTAGCTAATCTCACTGCAGCTTTTTCCATCTCAGAAATATGCACCTGATCAGCAACAGTAACAGGCGCCTCCTCCAAAATCTTTTGGTGCCGTCTCTGAACACTACAATCGCGCCCAAACAACGCGATAGCGTTTCCATACTTATCAGCCAAAAGTTGCACTTCCAAATGCCGCGCATTTCGCACCACTTTCATAATAAAAATGGGCGATCCAGGAATCTCACGCGAAACCTGCTCAAAGGAAGATCGAAAATCTTTTTCATGTTCGACAAGACGAATTCCCTTTCCACCACCACCTTCAGATGCTTTCACCATTACAGGATAGCCAATGCGAATCGCATGCGCAATTCCTTCATCCACGTCGAGAGTCGTGGCTTTGCGAAACGCGTCGGCTGGAACTGACACATGGCCTTCAGAGTCAACAATAACGTCGGTGATACCTGTACCAGACCAATTTACACAAGGGACTTCGGCGGATTGTGCAACGATTGTGGAGGCAATCTTATCGCCAAGGGAACGCATCGCAGATGCAGGAGGGCCCATAAATACAATGTTGAGGGCAGTGAGTTTGTCTGCTAGTACAGGGTTCTCTGAGGCAAAGCCCCATCCAACGTATACAGCCTTTTTTTTTAATAAGATTTTCTGCGGTCAGATATCAATGATGACAAATGGCTCACATGAACACCAGTTCTTTGTGCAATATCCACAATCAAATCAACATTTGAATAGTTATTATTTGATGCGCCGCCCGGAACTTCGACATATTGATCTGCGAGGCGAATATATTCGGCATTCACTTGCAAATCTTCAGGTGTAGCCATCACGGCAAAAGTTATCGCATGGTCGTTGCCGAAAGTTTCGTAAGACCAGCGACGGATAGACCGGATGCATTTAACGGCAGCCATGCCGTTGTTAGCCACTAGAATTTTTGTGATGACAGTTGTTCCGTTGGATTGCAGAACAAAATCGCGTACGACGGACGGGGGAGATTGCTTCGCGGTAGATGCATTGCCGCCAGAGTTATCGTTACTTTCTGCGATTTTTTGTTGTTGAGTTTTTTTGTCAGATGTCGTTGCCATTTTATGTGTTAACGGATAGCGATTTGCTTCGAAAATCTTCTGTGAACCAAAAACGCTAAAAGCCTCGCGATTTACTCAGAGTGGTTGTAGGTGCTGATCTTTTTCGCTATACGTTAAGATTTGATTGCTCTCACCTGGTCCGGGCGAGGCAACGTATTCTTCTTGATACTCAGCAGCCGTCATTCGTTTTATGGGTCTGCATTTGGTTTGGCTGATCAGCGAAACTTGAAGATAGGTGGCGATATGATCAAAACGCAAACCTTCGGACTCTTTTTTAAATCGGTGCTTAGTTTGTGATGGGATAACTAACTACTGGTTGCTTTTTTGGTTGCAAAAAAAGTATATTTTGACCGCGGAAGAATGAAGGAAGAATTCGAGCGAAAATTTTCCCCCTTCATCACGATATAATGCTGAGCCCTAATTTGCCTCTTCTTATCAATGAAGGTTCACAGTTCCGGGCAGAGCGAATCAGTTTGTAATAAGAATATCTTTCGTTTGTTCAACTCCAGCACCCAATCGTAATTTCAGCACCAGTCAAGCATTAAATTTCCTCCCCAAATGCTGTTTAGATCTTACGTAATGAAATGATGAGTCAGAATTGGTCATCCAAATAAATTCCTTCAACATTAATAACTCCATTTTGGATCATATTTCTTTTAATACTACTTCCTTGAATTTTCCTCCATTTTCTTAAGTTTGACAATCCGCACCAATTCTTCAATCAACCTCCAACTCCTTTTGTCGCCTGTGCTTTGCAAGTGCAAGAAATTCATTGTGAAGCAAAACGTAATATTATACTCCAGTTCGAAATACAAAACACTTCCACCAGTTCCTGCACCACCATACCAAACCAAACCCTCACCAACACGCCCAGTATCAAAAGCACCAAAACCAATTTTTTGCATTCCCAACCCACACTGCGTCAATTCAAACATCTTAAGTAAAACTTTGTCTTCCATTGGAACTATCGGTTTTAAAGACTCTTCAAAAACAGCGCGCGACACAAGTCCTTGTGGGCTTCCATTGCCGTTCTTTCCACTGTTACGCACAAGTTCAGCCAAGCGTACTAAAGATCTTGCATTAGTTATGCCGGAAAAAGAAGGTGATGACGATGCCAGGAGAACTGGATCATTGTAACACCATGGGTTATCCCGAACAGGCCGTTTCGAAAAGTCTGGACCTGAAGCCATCAGCGCAAGGTTTTGTATTGAGCCTTTGGAAAAATATGCTTTTATCAACGAAGGTGGCACGGGGTACTGTTTTAACGCGAGAAGCAAGCGGCGTGGAGAAAGTCCATAAAATGCTTTTTGCACGAATGAGTAACCATCAAGCTGGGCTTTTGTCGCATGGATTTTCTTTGCAACATGTGCCGGAGCCAGCGGAATGCCGTAATGAAATTGAAAAGCCTCCGAAGATTCACCAGGAAGTTTTTCTTTATCTTCACCGGATTCAAGGTCACGTTCGTTGATGAGAGGCAGGATTTCTTCGTACATTATATCGCGGACAGTTTTACCGCTGGTAACACGACGGACTATTTCGTTCAAGTACCAGCCACGCGTAACAGCATGATATGCACTGACAGTTTTACCATCAAAATTATGCGGCTGCTCAGCCAGCTTGGAGGCAAGACTGTCGAGATCCAAAAGGTCTTCGGGTGTTGGCACGCGTTCCTTATCGAGATACGCAACGCCACCGCGATGAGCAAGAAAATCACCAATCGTTACATTGGCTTTGTTTCCAGCAGCAAACTCTGGCCAGTATTTCGACATTAAGTCGGAGAGAGCGAGTCTGTTTGTGTTCACTAGATGCATAAACACAAAGCATGTGATGACTTTGGATGTTGAAAACACAAGCTGCAGCGTATCTTGCGTGTACGGCACAGTGAATGAGCGATCGGTAAATCCAGTAGCAATATCTGCAACAAGTATTCCATCGACTGCGTCATTAAATTAAGGATGAGTAATTTGGAATTAAGAAATTAGCTGTTAGCATACCGTAAGCCGCAAACTGACAGCCAAGATCATCACCTGACTCGAAACCAACTTTCAGCAAATCGCGCAGCGTCTCAAAGTCAGGTGCCGTGTAACCAACAACGGTAGCAAAAGGTGGCTTGTTTATGCCAAACAGCTTGAAACCCGTACTAAGCACTGGCCCATACCGGAAGAAACAGCGATACACAACAACGACAGTAACCAAAGCGGCTATTACTAAAGCCATTGCCGCGGTTAATCCACCAACTGCGTCTTCTTGCATGCGCTCAAATTTTTGAGAAAAATTCGCCTGGGAAAATTTTAGGGGGATGGCAACTTTCAAAAAATGACTGACCCAAACCTTCGAGTAGTGACGGCATCATGGGAAATTAAAGCGCACAACCGTGCTGATATGAGTAGAATCGACAAAACCAATTCGAATCTGGATTATCAGGGTTGCGCAGCGCAAAATGCGGTAAGTTTGAATGTAAACCTGCTGATAAGGGTATTGTCTACCGCCGTACAGCGCTATCTGCGCTATGTGGCGGTAGTTTTCGTTAGTTAGAGTGCTGCCATTTGCTATTGTGTTTATTTATTCAATTCGATTCAATTTTTGGAACCACTTTGATATTTGTTGATTGCAATTTGCTGTATCTCGACTCGTAGCCATATTTACTGATTCGCTAGACGCAGCAAACAACTAATTGCTGTTTGTTTAGCCATCTTCGAATTGGATAAGGCAGCTACTTGTGGACTGATTAGGTGCAGCTTGTGTGGCATGCAGAGTTGGAAGAAACCAAATTATTGACTCCATCTACGCCTGTATCAACGCAAGTTGCGCATAAACAATCCACAGCTTGTACTTATCGTCATCCTCCCTTTGAAATATTTGCATGACATATTTAATCTTCTGATTTTTTTTTAATTGACTGTTGGTGCTTTTCTATGTCATCCTTTGCTTTCCTTTATCTAGTGATTGCTTCCAATAAATACATATTCAAAAAATTAACACATATTTAATAAGAATATATTATTGAACAACTGAAGTAGCACAGTAACAAAAAAAACAACACTCCCACACAAAAAACAAAACAAATACACATACCCCATGTTCATCAGCTGTCCAGAATTATTAATGGAAGTGATTCCAAGAGTGTTTAATTTTTTATTATTATTGTGCTTGGGATAGGTTTGCAGAGATTTGGGGATTTTGGCAGCAATTCACAAATTGTTGCTGAATCTGTCCAAATCCCCCAACTCTCTAAACACCACACTGCCATCTCCAGAAAGCAAATAATCTTAACTATTTATGCACCTCAACTAAAATAGTGTCAAAGTGTTTAGTTATTTGCTTTATTGTACTTGGAATGGGTTGTTGTTGATAATTTTTCTGGGAATCAGTTGTTTTTTCAGGAGTAGTATTTTTGGTTATAGTCCTATGAAAATTTGCAACCAACACAGCAGTATTGATTAGTATTGGCACAGTGTGGGAATTTGGGATTTATGTACTATGATTGGTATAATGATAGATTTCATGATTGGGACCATTCTCTGGGAATATAATAAATATGCTTAGTAGAAAATTTCTTTCTGGGAGCATGTTCAAAGTACTTTAAAAAGCCATGAGGTATGATTGTAGCCAACTGGCTTTGGATTTTTGAATATACCGTGAACGTTTTTTTTTCCCAAAATCAAATTGAAATAAATAAGTAAATAATTCATATAAAATCAACCAATAAAGTTAGCTGGCATCCAATCCAAAAAATTGTATATACTTATGTGAATAATATGTCCAAATTTTAAATAGTTCAAAAACTAGAAAATTGAAGGAGATATGTTTTGAAAACAATCTGTATTTTTTGCAGAATCTCAAGACTAGAAACAGCCAGATCAAATTGCATATACAGATCCATTAAAATACTGTTATCTTTAATTCAAACTTAAAATGGCTGAATTTGAAGGACTAGATACACTTTGAATATTTGAAGAAACAAAATTTGTCACTTTTTCTGCAAATCTCAAAATCCTGACGGCATCACCACCTGGGAAAATTCCAACGTAACAAATCAGCATCTTAGTGCTGTTTGAGCCTAGAAAAAACGCACTTTAACTCTGGTTCAACAAGAAGTTTTTCAAGGCAACAAGTTTGTTGATCAAAAATCCTAAACAGTCAGTGGGCCAATATCAGGTGCTAAAATCAAAAAAAGGTGATACTTCAGCTTGACGAAACCATACGAGGTCAATCATTAGGCTCAACAAAAACTAATGTTGCGGTCTTTCTTAAAATAGTAATTCTCTGTCTACGTGAGTGAAGCAATTTCAAAACAAAAAAAAAAAAACCAACACAAAGTGAAACATAAAACTACACTCAGGAAACTGAAATTTTAATTTAACTGAACTTAACAATCATAAGCTACAAAAAACTAAGAATCCTTAAATTTAATTTCAAGCAACAACAACTTTTTTCTCACTCGTTTCATAAGTCTGATCGGGTTCAACCGCTTTCAGCGATTCTTTAACTGCATTAGGTTTGTTGAACAAGGCATCCAATTGCTCAAGCGTGCGGCCCTTAGTCTCAACCATTAAGAAGTACACGAAACCAATCCAGACACCATTCCATACCATCTGAACCATGTAGTACTTCCAGTGCAAGTTACCAAGACCAATAGGATTGACATTGTTGAACAAGAAACCACTGGTTCCCCAGAATACATTCGTAATACCAGCGGCTTTGGCACGAAGTGAAAAGTTGAAGATTTCGGTTGGATAGAGAGCTTGAAGCGGAGTCCAGTTGCCAGAGAAACCAATTTGCACAATATAGATAGCAAGAACTGCAAAGATAGTTGCAGTTTTGTTGGGGACTGCGTTTCCATCGTCATCCTGAGTGGCTTTTGTGCAAAGACCCATGACAAGCATGGCAGCAACAGTGATAAAAGTGGCAGACAAAGCCATCTTGCGACGCCCAAATCGCTCAACAAAGAATAGTGATCCGGTTATTGCAGCGAGGAAAGAGCAGATGTCAATTCCGATTCCAATCCACAATTGAGTGGCAGAATCGGTGATTCCAGCGTTGGTAAGCATTGGACTAAGATAGTACGAAATAATGCTAACACCAGGGTACCAGGCGATCATCCAAGCAAGCTGATTAATTTTGATTAGTTTGAATTTGAGTTTGGTGTGCTGAATTTTTGTGCTTACAAAGAGACGGTGTAAATCAGACTTTTTGGACAAGATTTGAATCAATCCACGCATACTGCTGGAAAAAGAGTCAGGACGAGTTGCTTCTTCCACAGCAAGAGCGTTTTTGATTTCAGAAACTTGGGACGTGACAATTTCAGCATTTTCGTCGCCGCCCGCATGGTACTTTGCGAGAATTCTTGTTGCCTCCTCGTCACGACCCTTAAGAATCAAGTAACGAGGAGATTCGGGAAGCAGCCAGATAGTCAAAACAACAATGACGGAGGGAGTCATTTGTAGGAAGAGAGGCAAACGCCACTTGAGGTCACCAACATAGTCGTTTAGCGACACTACAGTAACGCGCGACAAGAAGGACCCGGCGTACCAGAAACAGTTGTAGAGACCAACAAGAGTTCCACGAATATGCGGTGGCGAAAGTTCAGCTACGAAAATGGGCGCGGCGCTGAGAAAATGATTACACTGTAGTTAGCAGAGAAAATAGTTAAAATTAACAAGTATACCTGACAGTAATGGGCAAACCAATCCCGACAATGCAACGACCAACAATCAACTGCGTGTCACCAACAGTAGTGCCTTGCAGGATCGCACCAATAATGATAAGAACCGATCCGAACACGAGTGCAAACCTACGTCCACGGAAGTCGACAACCCACATGGCTGCAAATCCACCAATGATGTTTCCGACGTTGATGATGGAAGCTAGTCGACCAGTCAAAGTGTCTTGCGCGTTAATACCAAAATAGTCTTTGAATTCTTGGAACGAAAGCACAGATCCGAACATAGACCCGTCGTAACCGTTGTTCGCAGAGTTGATAAATACCAGAATCAGTATCAAGTACAAAGACCAGAGGGTCTTTGGCTTCTCCTCTGCCATCTTTGTCTTTTCCTTTTCCTAACTTTAAGAGAGGGTATTAGCTTTTAAATCTTTTTCTCTTGGCTTACCACAAAAATCTTGAGAAGTAAAATTTCGAAAAATTTTTACACGTGATTAAATGACCATTATAGAGGAGTGAGTCACAATCATTATCGCGAATTTAGAACGTATTTGTTCTTCTTTATAAAATAAGAGAGTAGTTATCATAGATATAGGGGCAATACTTTTGGTACTGTGCATTGAAATACTGGAACAAAATGTGAATTAAATTCAATTTTAAGAATAACTTAAAAACAACAAATCGAATAAGACCGGCATACTTTGATGGGCTATTAAGAATTCAGATAACGAAATGTTTACTTTCCCTTAACAGAAAAAAATTTGCTTCTCAAAAGATGACGTTATCGCTGCTTACTCAGGAAAATCTTTTATTGTCGTCACGGCATGATATATAGTGGAGTTGTTGTATTTGCATATTTATGCGAAACTACGCTCATGTCAAAAAACACTCCAACCGGTCACTGATGATAATATATCAATTGGCCATGTGTAAAAATGAAAAGTGAAAATCATTGGTAAATTTTTATTTTGGCAAGTAATGCTAAATTAACAAAAAGGAAAATAAATATAGGGATAAATCTAATGGATAAGTGCCCGGTAAACATATTTCGTGCTATTTTGTAAATTGAGCATGTGATACCCGACCTTTGAAAGTGATGCTATCATGTAATGGTCAACACAAAAACCTATAAGACACTTCAGGGTTGAAAAGCAGTGAACTACAACAAAAATTTACTCAGAAAGTATCATAATTTTTTTGATTATTCATCTGTGAGAGTGGATAAAAATTCCGGAATTGAAACGGTTTGAGTATCAAAAATTTTGGGTGGAATCAAAAGAGGAAAAAAAAGCCGAGAAGAAAATTGATGACATTTGAAAGGACAATCACAACTCAAAGTAGATCAGAAACACACTTCAACGCAGAAGGAGCGGAGACAAAAACACTGAAAAACACAACTACAACAACTCGCTACAATAGAATGACGCAACTGAAAACCCAGAAACACAACGCAACCCAAGTTTCGTATGATTCGCATGCTATTCTCATCAATGGCAAGCGTTTGCTGTTCATTTCTGCTGCAATTCACTATCCACGATCAACGCCAGAGGTTTCATTCGATATTTATTTATTTTTTATCTCGCCAACTTTTCACGTTTTCGATTTGCAGATGTGGCCGAAGATGATGCAGAAAGCGAAAGCTGCGGGGGTCAACTGTATCGAGACTTACTTGTTCTGGAATCTCCATGAGAAAGTCAAAGGCAAGCATGACTTTACTGGCAACCTTGACTTCCTGCACTTCATTCAGTGCGCACAGGATGCTGGTCTATATGTTATCATTAGAGTGAGTACACCCAAAATTTCCTTAAATTTTTTTGTTTTCCGTTCAATTTGTAATTGTTACTTACTAATAATTTATTGTCAGATCGGACCTTACATTTGTGCCGAAACAAACTACGGTGGTTATCCGGCGTGGCTACGCGACATTCCGGGAATTGAAATCCGAACGAACAGCGAGCCGTACAAGAAAGAGATGGAAAAGTGGGTGCGCGTAGTTGGAAACATGCTACGCCCGACTCTCGCTCCAAATGGAGGGCCAGTTATTCTTTTGCAAATTGAAAACGAATACAATCTTGTGGCAAAAAGAAACGGGGAAGAGGTTTGCTTTTTATCAAATAATTTATTTACTGACATCAGCGTTTAACTATTCAAGGGTCAAAAATATCTTGCTTGGGCGATTCAATTGGCGCAATCTCTTGAACTGACCGTTCCTTGGGTCATGTGTCTTGGAGGCATGCCAGGCGCAATTGAAACCATCAACGGTCACTATGGACATGTTTTTGTGGATGAACTACGTGCAGTTAGACCCAATCAACCAATGATTTGGACTGAAAATTGGCCAGGCTGGTACGACACTTGGACTACTCCTCACCGTATTCGTTCTGCTGAAAATGTTGCTTACGGATCTGCACGATTTATTGCACAAGGGTAATAATTCATTGTTAAAAAGCACTTTTCTGATTTTCTTTTTAACGCAGTGGAACTGGTATCAATTATTATATGTATCACGGTGGAACTAATTTTGAGAAATATTCGTCATTCTTGCAAACTACTTCATATGATTATGGCGCGCCATTGGATGAGTTCGGATTCGACACAACAAAGTCAAAACACCTCGCCGATTTCCACAGCATTATTTTCAAACATGCAAATATGCTTCTTTCAATTGAACACGCACCAACTGGGGTTTCGATTGGTGAAAATTGTCTTCAGTTTACATTTGCCGACACTCTTTCGTTCTTATGCAACGACGCCGTTGAAGGCACTGAACCAGTTTCAGTCAAAGTTACATTGTTCGGATTTTCTACTCCATTCAATTATGTTCTCCCAGGACGAACAGTTCTTATTATTGATGCGAAGACTGGCTCGATATTGTTTGATTCTTCGAAAGTCAAGGAATCATCAATTGTCTCCAAAAAATACACGCCTAGCGGAGTTGCACTTGAGTGGAAGCAGTGGGTTGAACCACTCCCGAATTTTCGTCCTGTGGTTGGCACACCTCCAGTCACAACAGAAGACCCTGTAGAAATGCTAACGCTGACTAAAGACTTGACAGACTACGCATGGTATTCTGTCGCGCTCCCCGCAAACACGAAATCAGTTAAATTCACCGGAGTTTCTGATATTGTCCACCTTTTTGTGAATGACACATATGTCGCAACCACGCGTCCAAACTTGGATGAGAACCGCACATCAATTAATGGTGCCGATTTCACCGAAGAATTCAACTTACCTTCGCTTTCTGAACCATCCACCCTTAACGTTCTTGTGACGGCTATTGGACTTATCCGAGGCGACTGGATGATTGGCGACACCAATATGGTGAATGAAAAGAAGGGAATTTGGGGCGTCACACAAGTCCAAGTTGAAGGATCAGAGGCCCCTGTTGTCTTGAAAAACTGGACCATACAGCCGTACCTTATTGGCGAACTTCTCGGTTTAGACTCTGCGAATGCTCCGACTGTGGCTTCTGTTCTTCCTACCACTACTACTGCTACTGTTGCCGTCGCAGGAATTCCTAGGTGGTATATTTCTGCGCCGTTTGATGTGTCGCTTGAAAACGATGATGTTGGTTTTACTTTGAATATGAGCTCAATGTACAAGGGTGCTATTTACATCAACGGAAAGAACGTTGGACGCCACTTTATCACGCCAACATTTCCTTCTGCAGAGGCATTCGCATGGCTTTCCAATGCGGTTACTGAAGCCGAAGTTGGCCCGCCAGTTCAAACCCAGTATCACCTGCCACGAGAATACTTGAAGCCTTCCGGCAACACGTTAGTGGTGCTGGAAGAAGGTGCCAAAAACATCGATATTGGAAAAGTTTCCATTGACTTCTGGGCTTGATTATGATGTGTTTCAATTTTTATTTTTATTTAGCAAGAATTGTGCGTCACAAGCATGCTCTTTTGAAGAATAGTTTTACAGAAGAAAAAAAGCATAACAACCGGAATGTGAATAAATATATTCGCCGGAATACTCTTTCCAAACGAAATAACTCACCAATTTTACTATGAACTTATATTAACCAAAGCATCATTAATTAAAATTAGAAAGATAGCGATAGAAGGGCTAAGATGTAAAATTATGCTGATATAAACACAATATGTTTAAGAGAGCGATGGTGTATGTATGAAATACAGAAAGTCCATACAAAGCATGGATGTGAAGAAAAAATTAAGAACAGGTACATGATTTGAATACAGGGATCAATTTATCATTTCATGTTTTGATAATGTGTAGACCTTCATTCTTCACAGTTTTGTTCAGGAAAACCAACGTGTATCGCCAACATCACAGATATCTGCAGATAACAGGGAACATAAACAATATTGGGCCAGCCATTGATGTAACAGTTTGACTACAGAACAGCACTTCATAAAAACTGCGATTTTATTAATACAATGAGTTTCCACTTGTGCCATAGGAAGTTGCTTTCGAAAAATAAAACTAATGAAAAAGAAGATTGCAAATGGAGATTGAATTTTCAGAACTGACTCAAAAATGGTGCACACCTGCGATTGCATCCCATCCCCATCTTGGTCCTCATTTAATCTGACTCTCCCATGCACCACCCCATCGCCGAATTTTAGCTTTCCAGACGTTATACTGCCACATGATATACTAAATGGGACAATAACATCTTGCATCTCCATTTGTCCTTTCTAAACATAATTACGTTGCTAATCCGTGAATTATATTTAGGCTTTCGTCAAGATTGTGAAGAACAAGGCTTACTACAAGCGTTACCAAACAAAGTACCGCAGAAGAAGAGGTTGGTTTTTCGCCTAAACTCAAAAAAGCGTTGAGCGATTAGCCAATACTTCGAATATTCAAGTGATGATCAAACAATATGGTATAGTTCAGCTGAAACTATCGTGTTGAATTTAAAGCAAAATGTCTTTCGCTCCTATCTGATCCCCCATTATTTTATAAATTTTTTTGCTTTTTTTTAAACGCGTTAATATTGACTGTTTCTTTTACAGAGGGAAAGACTGACTACCAATCCCGTAAGGCCCTTGTTACCCAAGCTAAGAATAAGTACAATTCGCCAAAGTACCGACTCGTTGTGCGCATCACCAACAAGGACATTGTTGCGCAGATTGTTTACGCGAAGATCCAGGGTGATGTAGTTCTTGCTGCCGCATACTCACACGAACTTCCACGGTACGGAGTCAAAGTCGGCCTCACCAACTGGTCTGCCGCGTACTGCACCGGTCTCCTGATTGCCAGACGTTTGCTTACTCAGCTCAATCTCGCCGACAAATACGAAGGAAACCAGGAAATCGACGGAACTTACTACGAAGTTGAGGCAGTTGACGATGCTCCGCGTCCATTTCAATGTTTCTTGGATGTTGGTCTCCGCCGCACCACCACTGGCTCGCGTGTCTTCGGTGTGCTTAAGGGTGCCGTTGATGGTGGTCTGAAGATTCCACACTCCGAAAACAGATTCCCAGGCTGGGACACCAGCTCTAAGGAACTCGATGCCGAAACTCTCCGCAAGTACATTGTCGGAGGACACGTCAGCGAGTACATGGCTGAGCTTGAGGAGGACGATGAGGACTCATACAAGCGCCAATTTGCCAAATACATTGAGGAGGAAATTTCCCCAGATGACTTTGAGGAGCTGTACGAGAAAGCTCACGAAGCTATTCGCGAGAACCCTGAGCGCATCGCCAAGGAGCACGAATACGATGACGAAGCAAAAGAAAAGCTCAAGAAGTTCAAGATGCAGCGCAGAAACTTGAAACAGAGAGTTGACCGCATCAAGCAAAAGAAGGCTTCGTGGTTGGCAAAGCGTGCTGCTGAGGAGTAAATGTTATTGCACTTCTGTTCAGTTGCTGCAACAATCTTTTTTGAAGCAAAAATTGGGTGAAAATAAATTCCAATCGTTTCTCTAAAAAAGTTTTGTCTGCTGTTCATACATGTTTGACTGCCGTATTACATTAAACTGCAACTTTGGACAGGAAGATACTTGAGAGATACGGAGCCTTTGTTTGCAATATCGAACTGTTTGGCTTATCTTACAAAACTTACAGTTTTCGATCTATTTTCTTCACACCCAGCACATTTTTAATAGGTTAAAAACAGTCCAGATATTCTGTTGAAATATGAATCTGTCCCGTTAACTTGGTTGGAAACAAGTTAATTTTCGTTGGGTACCACTTTGTTGCGAAACTTAACAGGTGTGAATTCTGTTTGGTCTATGGATCAGTTATAACCACTTGTTTGCGAAACTCGACAGTTAAAGAGTCATTTTCAATAAAAAACATATTGATTCACTGTTAAATATATTTTTTTGATCATGTCCTTTACTATATAATCCTTCATAAAATTATAATTAAATTGGCTGAAAAAGATCTTGGGGGTGGCGTCAATGAGAAGATTTGAATTGTAAGAAAATCAGACGGAAAACACCAATATCCGTGTTAAAATTAAATTATTATTAAATCAAAATTAGATTCAAGTTTGAAATTGTTTGTGATTGTTGGTTCCACCACTCAATGATGGAAATCTCCAAAGTTGCAGATTTTTCTGAGATTTTTCAAAAACGATTTTATTTAGATCTGGGCAACAAAAATGAGAAAAATATCAAGTGATAATTTCAACTATATCGAATCTGTTTTGATTCTCTTAAAGTCCTTGGACAGTTCGTGAGCAGAGAATGAAAAAATAAAAATTTTAGATCTCATCTCCAGCAAAAGATTTCGTGGAAAGCAATTGAAAATTGGAAAAAAGAAAAAAAGAAAAGAAAAAAAAACTGCCTAAAACCCACATGAGCGAGAAAGTTACGGTTGAAGTGACGGAAGAAGATACTATGCAGGCCCTTTCCGGCAGTGATAAAAGTACTGACAAGCCGTTATTTGGCAAACGTCCGGCAAAAACCGTCGGATTCCACTTGGCGATTTGGATTCCACTCACGGCATTTATTATTGCTCTGATCGTTCAGGGCAAAGGCAAACCTGGATATGAGTTTGCTATTTTTGTATACGTGCTGATCACGTTGCGTTTCCTCGCCCAACATGTTTCAATGAGCCAGCTCATTTACAGTTGAGTTCCTATTTGTTGTCGACCAAAATTTTCCTGACTAACGAAAAAAAATAATTAACAGAGCCGTTGGGTGTTGTTTTCGATGCCGTTTTTGGGTGGATTCCAAAGGTCATTCCGGAAAAATTCCGAATGTGGGTCCTTGCCGCCATCTACGTTGCCGTTGCTGTGTTGTTTGCATGTTTGTCACCAGCCACTGATTTGGGCACGATTCCACAGCGGCTCCAGTCTCTTGCCGGAATTGTGGTTATGACTCTTGTTCTTTACACTTTTTCAAGAAACAAGAAAGCGATCAACTGGAGAACTGTCGTGGTTGGATTCATCTGCCAGTTTATTATTGCGTTGTTTGTCTTGCGCACGCAAGTTGGAGTCAATATTTTCTACTTTCTGTCCAGTATGATCACGACATTTTTGAGCGAATCGACTGCAGGACTCGAGTTTATTCTCGGTGCTAAATCGAGCAATCCTTTCCAGTACACGTTTGCTGTTTCTGTCCTTCCGGCAATCATGTTTTTTTGCGCTGTTATTTCAATTATTTATTACCTAGGTGCTATGCAGTACGTTATTGGAAAGTTTGCCTGGCTTATGGTACGTCTCATGGACACATCTGGCGGTGAATCTATCGTCGCGGCCGCATCTCCATTTGTCGGTATGGGTGAATCCGCACTACTCGTACGACCTTTTGTTGAATTCATGACAAACTCTGAGCTCCACAGTGCCATGACTTCGGGATTTGCAACAATTTCTGGATCAGTCCTACTCGCATATATCAACTACACTGGAAATTCACCACAATCAACATCAACTATTCTCGCATCCTGCCTTATGTCTGTTCCTTGTTCTATGCTAGTTTCCAAGATTGTATACCCAGAGACTGAAGAGAGTATTACCAAAGGAATTGTGCAGGTGCCAGAAAGTACTGAAGAAAAAGATGTGAATGCGCTCGACGCTGCCAGTAAAGGTGCTTCAATTGGCGTTCAGCTTGCGCTTATGATTACTGGCTCGCTGTTAGCCATCATCTCGTTATATCAGGCTTGTAACGACCTTGTAGCATGGGCATTTGGAATGCTGGATATTTCAAACTGGATTGATTCAACCCAACCGATTTCAATTGCGCTGATACTTTCGTACATTTTTTATCCAATCTCACTTTGCGTTGGAATCCCTCCAGTCAACGCGCGCAAAGCTGCAGAGTTCTTGGCAACAAAAATCGTTGTCAACGAATTTGCGGCATATTCCGCCTTGAACGCTTACGCGTTCAGTCCAAATGCCACAGCAAATGGTTCATTCCCGCTTAATGGTGTCTTTGATGTAAGAACTGTTCGGTTGCTTGCATTTGCTTTGTGTGGGTTTGCGAATATTGGGTCAATTGGTATCCAGATTTCGGTCCTTGGGGTTATTGCCCCAACTAGAAAGAAGGATTTAGCTCAACTTGCTTTATCGGCAATGATCACTGGTGCTTTTTCAACTTGGATTAGTGCTGCTGTTGCAGGTGCAACTCTTTGAACGAGACAAAAAAAAAAATGAAATGAAACTGGATGAGTTTTATGGGGTTGTGCTGTAAAATAAAATATTCAAACTTCACAAATTGAATTCTTAGCTGTAAAACGAAGGAAAAAAGCAGTTGGCATTGGTTGTCAGATAATGAAAACTACTTCCAGAACAATCCAATACTCTTTTGCGATTTTTCCAAAATGGATTCAAAATTTGTTTCACTCCAAAAAAAAAAAAAAACAACGTAAAAAATAAAGTACCAAAAACTCTGATACACAGAGTTAATATAG
>JADGJH010000213.1:0-24308 GCA_027596945.1 Physocladia obscura
CCCTCTACACAACGCCATTCGGCGGCCGCGTCACATGTTTTTAACACCCACTCACAACCCAACCTTAAAAAAAAAAAAAAAAAAAAAATTTCAAGCAACTGACCGTTCCCCAAGTAGACCCAGTATCGTTGTTTCTATACGATTCAATAACGCTCGCGAATATTTCCTCCTGGTCGCTATCCTCATTTTCTCTAATATGACTGTTACTTTTCAGTTTGTTACTTTGGTACAGTTTCGGCGATACTGTGGTGGCTGAAGAAACAACACACGGTAAAAAACTATTGCAGGGTGCGAGAAGCAGTGCCGACGACGATGGCGAAAATTGATGTGCGTTAATATCCGCGTAATTTGATACTGACATTGCGCGAGTATTCAAACAGTTACTGATTTGTATTTGGTGGTGTTGTTGATAATACACGTTTTGTTGCGCGCCTCCCAAGAATTCGTTCGAATCATCGCTGATCAGACTGCTGCTGTAACTGTATTGCGCCATTGTTCCAGGCACTGTTTCTGGCGACTGTGTTCTTGGTGTCTTTGGGCCGCGCTTGGTTGTCGCTGCGAATGGTGTTGGATGCATTCTCTGTTGCTACTAATATTTAATTCGCACACTATTGGAACCTTGGTATTTGTATCTACTGTTGCACGGTTATTGTTCTGTTTGTAATCTTGGATCGGCTTAGAGCGGGTGGAATAGGTTTGAATGCCTTCAATGAAGAAATAAAATCAAAAAATTTATGGGATTCGAAAAACACGGTAGAAAACTAGGTTCTCGTAGGGGAACTGCTTTCTGCCATGACTTCCAGAAAAGATTTATTTTATATTTTCACAATACATATACATAGTTACATAGAAATAAGAAAAAATTTTGGTTTGTTTCTATACAAAAAGATAATGCAAAAAGATAACGAAAGAGTCATCAAAATATTTATAGTCACATACAGACACAGCAAATTGGGTATTTATGATCGAAAGGCAAGAATTGGGAGAAAAAAAGTCAGTAATGCATAAAAATGCCGTTAAATTTTTATATAAAAAAAATTTTTGACTAATTTCGAAAGTTTTGAACAACAAATGAATTCTGAAAAAATGCATATAATAAACTAGAATGACCTATAATGGCCTCTGCCAAACTGATGCTATTTACAGACAGAAAAGCAATAACAATGTAAATTCAACAGATGATGATGTGTGCTTGTCATCATTTGATGAAGACAATCTGTCTTGCATAACTAAAATGTGTATTTTGTGCCTCAAATGTCTTGATTGTAGCTGATAAATTGACAAGTGTGAATATGACCTAACCAACAGTGATGGACAGTCTTCCCATACCAAAAAAGTCAAAATCTCTGGAACCATACCACTACATTCCTTCCAATCAAATATCAATCTCAACAACCTTCAAATCTGTGATGGTTAGATCTTTTCTGCAATTCAGAACCCATCTACTATGCACAATACAATAACTAAAAGCAAACAAACATTGGCGCTGTGGCAACAAAAAAAGCAAAGAGCTGTAAATTAACCATTTTTGAACCTGTCACCAAAAATCATGCTTGATACATTCCTGGCCAATTTTGCAGAACCAGCTATTTCATTGAAACAAAAAATCCAAGTAAATCCAAAAGGACAGTTGTTGATAATCAAGAAAATAGTAAGTTATCAAGTTGCCCTATTTTTTCTAATCACAATCAGCAACTAATGACAGTGCTTAAATCCATAATCGGAGAAATAATTCAGACAAGCCTATCTTTTCTCAAGGATTAGATACTTACTCTTCTTTTTTTATTAAGTCATTTTAATGAAACTTTGTGATACTATTGTGATACTAACATTTGTGCTGGTTTTATTTACATTTCTAATTTTATGTCCTCATGTTTTTGGTTAGAAAAAAAAGAAAATATTTGAATCTTGAGTATACCAATGTTGTGACAAAAATTTCTGCCACAAAAGATTTGTAATCATTTTGTTGTTAAGATTGCTTTTGTCTTTCTTTTCTCTTCTTTTCTTTTTTTCTTTTGTTCTCTTTTCTTTTCCTTACCAGCGTGAATTTGGTCCAAAAAACTAAACAAAATATTTTTAAGTGTGCTACACCAATGTATAGTCAACAAAGAAACAATCAGCTGTCTGCCCTCATTTAAAAGTGACCTGGCCAACAAAGAGAAATAGGGTAATAGATCTTGCTTATTTTGTCTACATTGGGGCTTTGATAAATCTACATCACTTTGGCAGAAACTATTATGGGCTGTAGATTTTTGTGAAATTTAAATTTTTTTTTCAAAACTTTTTGAAATTGGAGAGATTTTGCAACAACGAATTCTTTGTGAAAATTCATAGTGAGACATGAAATTCTTACAATTCCTCGTGATGCAACAAAATCCTTATCAGAAATTCTATTTAAACATCAGGTATTTGTTTTGTCAAACTTTGTTGTAAAAAATTTCAGGTGGTCCGACAATGAATTCTCACAAAGAATTTTTTGTTACAAAATCTCTCCATATTAGCTGTAATATTTTATTCTTATCGGAACACAATTTCTTGTCAAATATTTTATTTACTCATTGTATTATCGATTCAAAATTAAATTGGTGATAGAACACGTTCTTTATTCAATTTTACTTACGAATTGAACTTTAATAAAAAAAATAGGAAGGCTTACTGCAAAAATAAAATTAAATAAAATAAAAAGGTGTGAAAAGCCATTACTAGCCCCAATTAACCCTCCAATAGCCACATTAGCACATCCAATCCATGGACATTTCAAGCGCCATTGACCCGCGTTTCCCAGGCCCTTGCTGAACAACATATTTTTGATGGATAGTTTTGTAATATTCCTCTTTGGCATTAGATTCACTGGAAACAGTATTTGCCACTTTTGCTCTTCCGCCAATTTCCGGCACATCAACTGAAGGTACTTGTTGTACGGAAAGAGTTCCAGCAGAAACAATTTTTCCTTCTTCAGACACAGTCATTGATTTAAAATCAATATTAATCTGCGTTTCTTCTTCTTCTTCTTGTTTTTCTTGCTGTTTATTTTGGTGTTCTGCTGGTGCTTCGATAGTTTCAGACTCGAAAACTTTGGTTTCGACAATATTCTTTTCTGCATCATCAGTATTGTCTTCATCGTCATTTGAATTCTCTTCAGTTTCGTAAATGGGGCCATTATTTTCGGAATCAATAACTTGAGTTGTTTGAATGCCCGTGACCATGTTTAGGCTCTCAGAATTGATAGGCTCCGTGACTTTCTCCCCAAATCCATTGTTTGAACTCCGAATGAAAAGACGATCAATAATAGATTTGCGCTTCGATACAGCTGCAAATGGCGGATAGTACTCTTGGCTACCGGTTCCATTCAATTCATCTTGTTCTTCTTGCTTTCCCGTCATTTTCTGAAACAAAAACTTTGAAGCCTTTCGCTTCAACAAAACAACCTTATTTCCCTTTTCGCCGACAGAGCTTTCTGGCGCCTCGTTAACAACCGTTTCAATAATCTGCGTTGACTTGCGTTTTTGGAGGCGAGCTGTTGCAGCATTGCTGTTTACGATATCGTAGAACGACCGTCTTTTTGAAGCTTTCTTAAAGGCGTCATTGTTTTTTGGAGAGTATTCCACAAAAGGCATAGCATTGATAACAACATTTCGATTATTTTCTTTTGCGACCGTGTCTGCAAGTCGAGCTTCCGTAAGTGTATGCCGCTGTCGCAAACGGTCGATAACAGAGACACGTTTTTTGACAACTTTCTGTATTGCTGGAGAGTCTGACACATTCCAACTGTTTTTGGCAGCTTCATATTCTGGCAAATTATTAACATCAGTAACTAAAGTTGTAACAGCAGCATCTGTGTCTGTTACTTCACGACGGAAAAACTGAATAATTCTTGAGGTGCGTTTTTGCGATTTAGTTAGCGGGAGATCGTCGGCTGCATTTTGAATGTCGAATCCAGCTGTTCCTGCGTTGGAGGATGGTGGACTTTGGCCATTTTCATACTCTACCTCTGAACTTGACGCTATCTGAACAAAATAAAAACTTCAGTTTCAATTTAAAGTTTGAGAAACATGATACTGAATATAATTAAAATCAATAAAAACCTGAAAGTCACTCGAAGATGCGACAAGACTTGATACAAACGGTCTAATGTCCACATCAGAAGTAGAAAAATCAACATCCGGGTTGAGAGAGGTGGAAATTGAAGGTTTGCTGCGCAGCTGCGAAGTGTAGCACGCTTCTTGATTAGATTGCCATGTTTTCGCTTGTAAAAAAGAAAGACTAACCTTTTCTAGCTTGCTTGAAATTGACGAAGAATCAACGATTTGTTTCAAAAGTAACCCGTTCGGCGACAACTCAAACGACTCGTTTCCGCCAATTGAAGCGAAACTGCCGACGTAATCCTGGTGCCCAAGTCCAACTGACACGGCGCTGTGGGTGAATGAAAAGTCAACAGCGTCTTGCTGCTCGCGAAGACTGTTTCCATCGTCTTCTTCATTGTCATAGTTGACATTGAAGTTGTGTCTGCCTTTGGATCCTGTTTCACTATTTCGGGAAAGAATCTGTGCCGTTGCCGAAATTTCTTCAGCTGTTCCACAGTCAATATTTTTGCCGTTGACAATGTTGCTCGTGCTGTTGTTGTTGTTATCTGACTGTGTCTGCTTGCCGTAGAATGTAAACGGCAGGGGATACATTCGTTGGAAAATTGATTTTGCTGTTTGAGATTCTGGGATTGGCACTTGCTGCGGACCAAGTGCAGGGTCAGATTGCTCGACTGTTTGGTCTGTGTACACGTTGTTCGATACTGCACTTTTCTCTGTCATTTTTTAATGTTTCCAATTGCAAACTCGGCGAAACGTAAAACCGATGGAGGCCCAAAAAGAAAAAGGACGAGAAAAGGAGAAACGAATAAAAATTAAAAGAATGGAGGCTTCAGTCACTTTCGGCGCAATCGTTAGTTAGGTTCATATAAATCGTCTTTCTCTGGATCTCTATTCGTGTGTTTATTTGCACTGAGTTGGTATTTGAATAACATGAACTATGCCGTTCTTTCATTCATTACAAGAGAAGTTAAAATTTTGAATGTCATCAAAAACTTCAATTGTCAAGATGTGATTAACGATTGATGAAAAATCTGCCAAATTCGAAATCGCAAATGAAATCAAGTAAAAAAATTTTTATCAACATTCGAAATCGAGGGTTTCAGAAAAATTCCCCCACCCGATAACGACATAAATAGGTGGAACAAAAAACGAAAAGAAATTATAAAAATAAGTTTACAACAAAAACAAAAATGCCATCTGCTTACGAAATCTCATTCCTCGAGGCAATTAAAATCCGCCGCTCCACAGTCACTTTGGCTAAGACGTCTCCTATTTCGGACCCCCGTATTTTGAACATTGTTCAACACGCCATCAAATACGCGCCGTCTCCGTTTCACGTCCAATCGTGCCGCGCTATTGTTCTCTTTGGCAAAGAACACGAAAAGGCGTGGGATATCATCTTGGAAACTTCGCGGAAGAATTTACCGCCGCCAGCATTCGCGCAGTTTGAATCGAAATTCCAGAGTCACAAGGATTCGTATGGAACGGTAGTTGTTTCTGATAAAAAAAACAAAACATAACTTTTTAACCATTGAATTTTTTGGAAATATAGGTTCTATTTTTCGAAGACAGTGACGCTGCAAAAGCTTTGCCACCAAACCTACAAGATCTTTGTGCAAAGAACCCAGACTGGGCTGAGCATGCGAGCGGAATGAACGAATTTATTGGTGATTTTTATTTTTATTATTATTTTTTTAACTGAAAATATATACAATAAAATAAAAAGCTTGGACAGCACTCTGTACCGAAGGCTTGGGATGCAACTTACAGCACTTGCAAGGGTTCCTTGAAGCAGGTGCTCGCGAAGCCTGGAATATTCCCGAGACATGGTCCCTCCGCTCCCAATTAGTATTTGGAACACCTGCTGGTCCGCCCCGCGGAGGTATTGACAAGCAGTTTGCGCCCCTTGATACTCGTATTAAGGTTTACGGATCAGACAAAATCGAAGCATAGTTTCTTTATTTTCTTTGCTTCTTTGTGCCCAATAAAATCGATATAAATTTTTTCATGTGTTTGTTTCATTTAGATATTTCATTTCTATCTTCGTTTGACTTCTGACTCTGTTTTAATAGTAAATCTTTTTTTAATTTTTTAGACATATTGAAAGTTTTGTACCAAATGACGAATTTCTGAGTTTTCAAAACTCAGAAGTGAGAAAATCCAAGTTTTTAATTTGTAATGGAAAAAGCATATACACTAACAATAAAGCCTGTACTCAAGAATTGTAAGAAGCAAAAAATTGGTCAAGCCACCATGGCCATAATTATTGAAGGAGATGATGTTCCTGAAGTAGTTCAGGGCATCTGGAATGTTGCATTTCCATACATCAAAGGAAGAGCTGTACACAATGTTGAAATGGAAAAATACACTCTTGGCAATTATCCACCAACAATTGAACAGTTTGGCTTGTATGTGGAACTGTGTAAAGGAAGGAGCAAATACTCATATAGTGACAGTTAGTGCTGTTCTTTTTGTCAATATACTTATTTTAATTATTGTATTTTACACCAGATATTCAGGATAAAACAACTGCGCTGACACCTCAAATTCTTCAAAATTTTGGGAATATGCAAGGTGGAGTAACATGTTTCATCTATATCTATTCCATTTCAATACATTTTGTTTGTGATTGGGAAAAATTCAACAGCAAGGTCTTGACTCTGCCAGTGAATCACACTGATCATTGTGGAGCACCAAACAAAGCCTGTAGTCAAAGAACTCAAATGTATTCACCTGCACCAGGCTGCTGAGGATTTTATCTAGTGATACTGGGCAAATACTATTGTATTCACCCACACCAGGCTGCTGAGAATTTTATCTGTTGAGACTGGGCAAATACCATTCTGAATTCAACGCCTCCCCATTAAATGGCTGCCACTACAGCTAAGGAGCCCCCACATCACACAAATTCTAATGAGTCAAGGAACTGTTTGCAAAGAGAGCCTGAGACAGCTTTATGAAACAGCTAACATTGCTGAGAATCTGTTGGATGATGTTGACTAGTTCATGAAAAGAATCAGACATGCAATCAGACTTTAGGTCAGGAAGCAAGCCATTTGCATAATGCTATGAAAGCTAACTGTCATATTGTCTACAGATTCAAGAGGGCTTTGCAACCATTGGTTTGCACTATGGAACTGGTGCAAAGTGATTCAAATATACAACAAAGAACTGATAGTAACTGCTGAGAAGTTTGCAGATTTCTTCACAACCCTGCAGTTTCTTCTTCAGATGACAATGGAAATGCTATTGATACTGATTCTGAAAGTATTGATGAAGATCATTCTTTAGGATCTTACAATGATGGTCTGAATGAAGAGTGAAATTTTAAATAAAGCTGAATATGGTTGAATTTCTGTTCTTTTTTTATAACTAAACACAGATACAAGTTTTAAATAAAGTTGAACATGTATTTGAATTACTTTATTTATAACCAAACACTGATACACTGCTTTTATATGCAACTTGAGAATCAAATAAAGTTGCAGTTAGATAACCACAATGTTGACTATTTCTTAGCATTAACTTTGCCTTCCTTGTATAGAATGGGCAATAACCTTCCTTGTAGTCCTGTTAAAATCTTTATTTAAGCATTCCAAAAAACACTTTGATTGGATTATAGAATGGGCAATAAGCGGGGAGAAATATTAAAATGATTCTGCAGATCGCAGTTGAAGATATCTGCTTCTAAATTGTATCCAAATTTCCAAACTTTTCACTAACACTGTATTTGCAAACAATTCCTAAATTACTTATTAGTTATAAAGCTAATTCCCTTCTTTGCAATTTCTTTTTTTTGTGTAATTCTTGGCCAAAACAATAACAAAAATAACAAGAAAAAAAAAAAAGAAATGAGAAAATAAAAAATTATACCTCTACTATTCTTAGTTCACATTTATTGTCATTCCAGAATTCATTAGTAAAAAAAATATTGGCAATTTTTTAAAATGGTGCAAACTCCACCATTACACACCATCCCAACATCACAATAACTTTCATCAACAGTATTTACATTTACCAATCCAAATTTCAAAGCTGCATAATAGTGCCCACTATCAGAATTACATCCATACTTACACCAATTTGAACCTAGTGAGAAAAAATCAGTGCAGTATACTTTTTACATCCACTGCCCACATTCACTTCATTGCTACAATATGACTGGAACCCACAAGAAACTGAGAGTAAAGCAAATATGCAAGTAATCAGAGCACTTTTGCTTTTTTTGCTCAACTGGAACCAACTGTCCATAATCTTCAACAAGCAAATCATCATGAACTTTGCCACATCCCAACACTTGTTATAGATTCTGTCCACAAACTGGCTAAAATAGTCTGCTTTCAATGTGCTTGAAGGAATAATCTCATAAACAGTATCATATTTAATCACAAATCTGCAATATCATAAAACAGGTAATGATATAATAAAATCCAGATATCAACTTGCCAGAATATGACTTGATTTCATCAAAAATATTAAACACACACCATGATGATGTTCTTTATGCTCAAACATACCAAATGGCATTTTTGAATGTCGAAACTCTTGAATGTATCTACCGCTTCATGTTACCAAAGAATATTTCTCTCGTTTCCATGTTTAATGCGCATTCAATTTTGTCATCAGCTTTGTAAATTTCGAATGCTTCCACCAACATAACCAAATTTTGGTTTGTAAATGAACAACTTTTGTTACTTGGCGATTATTCAGTTATTTCAGTTATAAAATAAAAAATAAAAACAAAATATTTAATTTTTTCTTCATAAACTCAACGCATCCAAAAGTTTCTTCCGCATGTTTGAGTCCAAAGACTGCGTTGCACTTAAAAACCCTTCCAACGCAGCCTGCGGATCACTCTTGACAAGCTGCTCCAGCTTCAATCTTACACTCTTACTCTTAAGCTTTACGATTCGTTCATTGATGGCCGTGCGTCGCACATTCATCCACCGTACAATTTCCAAATCCCCTTCCTTGTCGCCTTCATCGTCGTCGCTATCGTCGCCAATATCAAGAATCCGGCCTTTCGCATCAACATGCTGATCGTCACTATACCACTGCGCAAGCAGCGACAACGCCTTTTGGCGTGACGCGATAAGCGGGTCGGCAACGCGAATCTCCCTGATGATCGAATCCTCAGAAATACGGCGCAAGAGCCTCCAGTAAAAAAATTTGCGTGACTCAGCGAACCCAACAACTGCGCTGACTGCGCCTTTTGCAAACATTCGGCCTGGCTTGTCGTGCAAGTCGGCGAACTGAACGCTGATTTGGTGGAATATCGGAAGAAGCTGGCGTTCACGCTGGTTGAATTGATTTTGGAGTTTGGCCTTCACGTCTGCTTCGAGCAAGGGGTCACGCAATTGATTCTTGAGAAGTTTGTAGGTCGGATCCAGTCTTTCCATGGCAGTTAGCAATTGTGGTTTGCGGAACTTGATCTCTACGATTCCTTCTGGTTCGAGAACACCACCTCGTGAATTTTCCTCCGCGTACATTTCCATCATTTCTGGGTTGATGGTTGGATCCAAAACAACCCACGCACCTCCACGCAGTTCTCCAATGATGTAAATGAATATTGGCTGCTTATAATCCCGAAGTGCATCGACAATTTGTGCTCCATACTTCAAAACTTCTTTGTACATGTCGCTTTGACCTCCAGAGAATCCACGCCAGTTGGCAAAAATAATCAGTGGCAGCTGTTCACCCTTGTTAAAGTCGTTGATTGCTTGCGCAGTCTTGAATGCGGAGTTGGGATACCAAACTTGCCCAGCTTCGGTCAAAGTCTCTTCCGTGGACGTTTCACTGGCTGGGTCGGCTGCAACGACAACTTTTGTGGCACGGGTCTCTACAGCAATAACACCCATCGGAATACCACCAAGACGTGCACGTCCTACAACAACACCCTGAGCCCAGCCGGCAAGAGTTTCTGTAAACGAATCACGGTCAAAGAACCCACTGACGAATTCCTGCTGATCGTTTGTGTATCCGGCCAATAGATTGCGCGGGTCGTACGCACCGGATGTTGGAATTTCGGCATCAATCAACCTATCAACCGAATCGGACGCGGGCAAAACTGGCAACGGGGCGTCGCGACATTTCGGAACATAACTCAACCAATTCATGATTTGTTGAACGCCTTCCATGTCATCTTGCGCAACCAAATGCGACACTCCGTTCTTCCACATAATTTGCGTTCCACCCAGCTGCAAGTTTGATGTGTAAACTTCTCTGCCGAGTACTTTGTTCAGCGCACTGGCACCTGTGAGAATAATAGGTGTATATTGAACTTGGATTGCGCGCTGGCCAAGGCGAACGAGGTACGCTCCGATTCCGACTGATCGGCATGTCACTAAAGTCACTGTAAAGATTTCGTTGTACGCGCGACTAGTTTCGCCAGCGATTTTTCCACTTCCTTGTAGGTTTTCGACACCGAGACCGTGCGTTCGGCCAATAACATCAATAATTTTCCATCGACTCTCACCATCGTCTTCCATAAGTTCTACTGAAACTGATGGCGATTTTGCAGATTGAACAAGCGCCTCGTGGCCTTCGGCGTCTAGGTACAAATACTTGAAACCTTTGATGGGGTTGTTGGGATCAATCCATGCAACATTAAACATGCTGGTAACTTCGTCAGCTAGCCCGATTCGAGCACCAGAATTTGCTGAAATATAAATACGCGGAATACCTGCAAAAAGAAAATAAATGTAAAAAGAGAGATAAGAAAAAATTAAAATCAAAATCAATAATGAGAAAAATAAAAATAAACCGTAAAACCTCTTTCTCTAGCGTATTCCGAAGCCTTGTAAAACACATCATCTTCTGCAGTTCCAAAAGAACCAATCTGGAAAGTAATGTCGTTTGCAACTACAATAATCGAACGTCCTTCTGGATACTCAGGGGTGAATATATCCATCCGCCATGCAACCATACCTACAGTGTTGGCCCCAGGTGCACGATCACTCTCCTCCAACTGTCCCGTCGTTGAATTCAACACCAATTCCACGACATTTAGAATATTTCCAGGCGAGCCTCCAGCATAGTCTCCGTCCTGAAAACTCAGCCATTGCTTTTCAATCGCTCTCATAAACAGTTCAGGGAAATCATAAACGTAAGTTGTGCTCAAAAGATGAGCCTTATGCCGTTTTGGCTGAATATCTTGCTTTAGTGGGTGCAGCGATGATACTGGACTGTGATGAAGACTGCCCGGGGGAGATGTAAGGCTCATAAGTCTTTGAACACCGGTGGCGTCGCGAATCTCTTGGTACTCTTCAATGCGAACGACAAATCCTGAATCCGATGAAATGCAATATCTGATTGGTTTCGCGCTTCCTGTTCCGGTTTGACGAATAAAACGAATTTCAGCACTGTTAACTCTGCCTTTCCAAAGACGGCGACGATTGCGGTCAATCATTTCTTTGATAGATTGACGAATAGCGCTTATGTCCAGTTGGAAAGTTGGAATAAAGTTGATGAAAATATGATTGCAGTCGGTGTTTGGATATTTTGCACTGACAATATCCAGCGCATCCATTATATCTGTCAAAATTCGAAGACCTTCGGAAAGAAGATATTCATGGGTAGTTTGTTCGCCAGAAACTTTGTGGCCAGGGTAAACAATAGCACGAACAAAAAATCGAGCATCTGCCGGATTATTTTTTCCAACTGCATGGTAAATTTGCAGGCGACGGTTATCAATAAAGCAAGGCTTAACATCAAACAGTTGCAGACGTTGAAGTTCAAGTTGGTATGCCATAGCAGGTTCGATATGACGAATAATCTCGTCTTCGGAGTATTCTGTTTGCTCTTTGAATGTGAAATATCGTGGAAATGCATTTTTTCGGACGAGCATAAAAGTTACACGGCGGACTCTTTGAGATCTCAAAATAATTCTGAGTGATTTCAGCAAGTCTTTGAAGCAGGCATTTGCTTTCTCGTCAGTTGTAAAGTTGGCTGCCTCTGCAGAAGTAGTTTGAAGTGCAATATTCAGGACATTAACGATTCCTGAAGACATACCACGACGGTTTGAGGTTTTTACAGCTGATCCTTCGTTTAATGCTTCGACAATCTTGCGCAAGTTGGCTTGAAGTTCTGTCACACTGTCAAATGCACAAATTTGTCCGGTACGGTTTCCTTTAAACTCAGAATTTGAAAACAGATCTGAGAAACTGCCAACTCGTTTACTGAGCGGGCTCCCTGCGGAAAGATCTGAATTTGCTGATGCTGTCTGTCGTAATACAAACTGCCACTGAAACACTTGTGGATTGAGTGCAGTAAAATGTCTGACAGATGTCACAGAGTACGCCTGATAAGTATGAAGGACGTATGTGTAAAATGCAGCGGCTCGAATTCCAGACTTTTCGTGATAAAAGAACGATGGCAAAATATCAAGAATAGCATAATTTGCCGTTATAAGCTGAGTTAGTGGTGCGTAATCAAAAGATGTCACACCCTTCTTTTCATTTACAACAGACGTAAGAATTTCTAGCATTTGATTATACCGTTCTTCCGCAGTTGGCAGTTGGTAGTACATCAACAGTTCACGAGCCTTTAAAGAGACTTTAGAAGTAGTTGGTCCATGCAACTCTGCCAAACGAGAGCAAATTGGCATGAAAACATTTTTTCCTAGATCGCCTTCAGTGTCTGCACGAACGTAATCCAAAAAACTCAAAATCAATTCACTGCGTTTCGCAGACTTTGCATGCGATAAGACAAATCCGACGGCAGTGTCAATATCGGATTTATATGTTTCGCGCAAATAGACTAGCACGTCTTCTTCATGTGCATCGTTCTTACAAAAAGTTTCTTCGACACTCAAATATTTTTCGAACAAATATACAATAATTTTGCGTTCATGTTGTCTGTGGCCATCAATATATTCCAGCGCAAGTTTCTGAAATAGTTGAATACGGTCTTCTAATTGAGCCAAGTCACTTGGTTGAAGGGTTTTTTTCGCCTCTTCTATTGCTCTCAAAATGGTTTCGGATGGGAATGGAAGAGATTGTGCTCGAGCGACTTCAATTTCATCGTTAATTGTTGTGTAGAGTGGAGCAGGAATACGGCCTGAAAGCGATGATAATTTTTCCAGTGCTTCTTCTATTGGAAGCTCGTTGTTGCGTAGTGATTCAACTAACCGACGAGTAACTGTAGAAATGTCTAATACTGGCTCATATCCGTTGAGAATGTTTTCAATATCTTGAAGGATAACGCGAAATTTTTGATGAGCTTTGTCTCCATGAAATTGTGGTGGTCTGTTGTATTAAATTAAGGAAATTTGGAAAATGCAACAGGTTAATAAGTTTTAAAAAACAAAGGTAACGCATACCCGAGCACAGGAAATTCCCCATCAAATAAAGCTGCACTTTTCACACGGGAAGGATCGTCTAATGCCAAACGGCCAACAATATCACCAACAACCAACGAAGATCCAGCAGGTTTCGAAAAGGCGATTATTCCACTTTCAGAAGCGAGCAAGGGCATGTACATTTTCATAACCTTTTATTTTTATTTATTTTAATTTTAATATTAACCATTGTATTGCTCACAATAAACAGCAAGAACAAACCTCAATTTCAGCAAACGCATCTCCAGCGTTGATATGAGAGCCATCTTCAATCAGATATCTCACAAGCTTTCCAGGGCTCGGAGAACGGAGTTGCGTCGGGTCACTCTCTTTTTCAAGCAGACAACTCTTTCCATCCAGAGTCAAAAACATTGCTTGCGGCTCTTCTTTCGCATACACAAGATGAGTGTTGCTGTCAATCAGCAACAATAATCCACCGTCGGCCAAAGGCTTTGAATCTACGGTAACTTTGGATCCATTCACAGTCAATTCGTAAGTTTTGGGTCCAGTTAACGTCACATTAATTTTGAAGCGAACGTCAGAAAAAATAAAATCGACAATACAAAACGTTGAAAGAAGGGTCTTTGACGGCATTTGCCCGCGTTCAAAAGCTTTCTTATATTCCGTCATCTTGGATCCGATAACCAAATGTGCTTTTGCAACACCACCGCAGATAGCTGCCAGCATCATATCAGGTTTTTCAGTCTCGATCTTTTTCGCAATAAGACTATCCAACCAGCCAGTTGTGATTGTGTTGTTTTGATACATTTCTGCTTCGAGCAACTTGACTAGAAACTCAACAGTTGTGCGGAAATCTCCACGAATAGACAACTCTTTGAGTGCAATAATCAAGTTTCGACGAGCATCATTACGTGTTTCACCATATGAAAAGACATGGCCGAATTGGGAGTCGGCGTATTCGTGCACACCGCCAGAAGAGTTAACAGAAAAGTATCCCCACACGTTTGAGTTTGAACGGAAATTAAGTTCGAGAACTTTTCCAGAGTTCGGCTTGAATCCAGCCTCGGGGTTCTCGGCAGTGATACGTGCGGCAATAACATGGCCCTTTGGCGATGGCTTACGCTGAATATTGACAGATTCAGGTTTTACAAAGTCAAAGTCGATTTCAGAAGTGCCTGTGGGTGCCATTCCGTAGAGAATTCGTACGTCTTTGATACAGTTCAGTGGAAGTCCCATTGCAACTTGCAACTGGGCGGCTGGAATGTTAACTCCAGAAACCTTTCAAAACATGATATTAAATTCAAATTATTGTTTAATTACTGTATCCTACCATTTCTGTTGTAGGGTGTTCCACTTGCAGTCTTGGATTCAGCTCCAAAAAGTAGAAATCTTTTGTTGCGGGCTCATATAAGTATTCAACAGTTCCTATCATTGATAAATAAACATCAGAAAACTGAAAATCAGAAAGAAAATAATTGCACCTGCAGATGCGTATCCAACAAGTTTCGCCAATCTCACTGCAGCTTTTTCCATCTCGGAAATATGCACCTGATCAGCAACGGTAACAGGTGCCTCCTCTAAAATCTTTTGGTGTCGTCTTTGAACACTACAATCACGCCCAAACAACGCAATAGCGTTTCCATACTTATCAGCTAGAAGTTGCACCTCCAAATGCCGTGCATTCCGGACTACTTTCATGATAAAAATTGGCGACCCAGGAATTTCACGCGAAACCTGCTCAAAAGACGACCGAAAATCTTTTTCATGTTCGACAAGACGGATTCCCTTTCCACCGCCACCTTCAGATGCTTTCACCATAACGGGGTAGCCTATTCGAATTGCATGCGCAATTCCTTCATCCACGTCGAGAGTTGTAGCTTTGCGAAACGCGTCGGCTGGAACTGACACGTGGCCTTCAGAGTCGACAATAACATCGGTGATGCCTGTGCCAGACCAATTTACACAGGGGACTTTGGCGGATTGTGCAACGATTGTGGAGGCAATCTTATCACCGAGGGAACGCATTGCGGATGCTGGAGGGCCCATAAATACGATGTTCAGGGCAGTGAGTTTCTCTGCTAATACAGGATTTTCTGATGCAAAGCCCCACCCAACGTATACGGCCTGATTTTTTTTTTTTTTGTTTTATTTTTTAAAAAAGGCTTCGTGTGGTGTTGCGGAAGATAGATATTATAAAAAATGGCTCACATGCACACCAGTTCTTTGCGCAATATCTACAATCAAATCGACATTCGAATAGTTATTGTTTGATGCGCCGCCCGGAACTTCAACGTACTGATCTGCGAGGCGAATATATTCGGCATTCACTTGCAAATCTTCAGGTGTCGCCATCACGGCAAAAGTTATCGCATGGTCGTTGCCGAAAGTTTCGTAAGACCAGCGACGGATAGACCGGATGCATTTAACGGCAGCCATACCGTTGTTGGCCACAAGAATTTTTGTAATGACAGTGGTTCCATTGGATTGCAGAACAAAATCGCGCACGACGGACGGAGGAGATTGCTTTGCGGTGGACGTATTGCTTCCAGAGTTCCCGTTACTTTCTGTGATTGTTTGTTGTTGTTGAGTCTCTTTGTCAGCTGTCATTTTATGTGTCTACGATAGGATTTGATTTTCGAAAATCACCGGTAAACCAAAAACGGCAATTTACGGGTGCTAATTTTCTCGCTATTCGTCGATGTTCGATTGCTCTCACCTGCCGCAGGCGAGACAGTGTATCCTTCTTGATACTCGGCAGTTGTCATTTGTTTTATTCTGTAATTGGTTTGGCTTCAGCGAAACTTCAAGATAGCTGACGATATCATCAAAACGCAGACCTTCAGACCCTATTTAAGTCGATGCTAAGTTTGCGATAGGATAGCTACGACTGGTTCAATGTCTTGAAGAAAAATTTGGACGATAATTTTTCCCTTTTTTCCCTTCATCAAAAAATATCACACGCAACCCTAATTTAATTCAGCCCCCACCACCCATTGGAATGCAAAGTTATCTTTAAAACAGCATTTCGATAAATCTATACCCGTAAGGCTTTGTGCTGAGCATTTTGGAAAAATAAACTCTCAGAAATGGAGATTGCACGGGATACTGCTTTAATGGAAGAAGCAACCTGTATATGCTTTTAGATGAGTGAGTAGCCTTCAAGCCAGGTTTTTGTCGCATTTTGCCTTCAGAATATGTGCCGGAACTGCGGACTGCCATAATGTAATTGAAACGTGTTTGTCTTTACTTCTGCCGGATTCAGAATCACTTTCGTTGATGAGCGTCAGGATTTCTTCGCACGCTATATCGCGGACGGTTACTCGACGCAGGAAGTCGTTCAACTGCCAACCACTCGTATCATCATTATATGAACTGAAAATTTTGTCAAAGAATCAACTCTTCCAAAATGACCGTGTTTGCTTTCGAATGTCTGAATAAATATTCTCCACATCTAAAATAGCTATTCAACTTTATTTGACGTTGCTTCCAGAAAATCTGAACAAAGTGGTGGTTAAATCTGATAATTTTCCAGTTGTAAGTACAATTCAGCCTGGAATGCAGCAACATCAACAATTTCACTTCCAAAATCTGTCACAGTTTTTATAGAGAAACTTGGCATATGATTGATTCTTTAGAAAAATTTCAAATTTATTTTAAAATTTTTCATATACCTTAATATTCTCTTACCGCTTTCAAATCATAAATCATTATCACATGAGGGTCATGGTTGGATGTAAATACACTTAACCAAATAAACTTGCCACTCCAAAAAAATATTGCAAAGAAGTACTTTGCCATCTTGTCATGGCTGTTCAAACACCATCAATCATTGGGTCCAACAGAGTATGCAATTCGATGAAAAAAACGATTTTTTTTTTTTTTGATCTTTAACATCTGATGGGTCTAAACACTTCATTAAATGAACATTTCTTTGAAATACATTAATTTCGTATAGGGTTGAAAAAATGATACTAACTCAACTCTTTTCTGTTATAAGTTTTATTTTTCAAGATACTCAATAATGTGGTATTCCATTGTTTCTTTTGTATGTTATTGGTATTGTTTTTTTGATCTCTGCAATTCCCATTTTCACAGCTGCCGCTTCAATATCTCAATGCGGATAAAGCTTGACTTCTAAAATAGACATAGTACTAACCTGACGTCAATATCACAATATTCTTTTAAATGAATAAGTTGCCGCAGATAATCGAATTCCTGCAGAATATATTTTTTCCAATCCCTGCTCACATGGTTCTAGAAAATACGTTCATATATCAAGCAATAACTTCAACTTAAATGGTTTCAAAAATTTCAAACAGTGATGTGAACCATTTCCAGACACTGCAAGCTGACATTGCCGCTTAGGTTCAACGAAAACCATACCAAAGTCACACTAAAAGTAGGATACAATCGTTTAGAGACAATGAAAAACAATGAATTAATTGCTTTTTTCAAGAGTCGACAGCACGATATAATTGTGCATTTCATCAAAAGGATTTCAAAATACTGGCTAAGCAATTTTTTGACAATTCAATGCAAATTTTTTTTTTTGAGTCAACAAGTTTCTGGTAATCACTGTTATTTCCGGAGTTGAAACAATAAAAGAAGAAAAAAGACGACTCTTAGGAAACTCAAAATTTTAATTTAACTGAACTCAACAAAAATAAGCAAAAAAAGTAAAATTTTCAGACTTAATTTCAAGCAGCGGCAACTTTCTTTTCACTCGCTTCATAAGCCTGATCGGGTTCAACCACTTTCAGTGACTCTTTAACTGCATTTGGCTTGTTGAACAAGGCATCCAATTGCTCAAGCGTGCGACCCTTCGTCTCAACCATCAAGAAGTACACGAAACCAATCCAGACACCATTCCATACCATCTGAACCATGTAATACTTCCAGTATAAGTTACCAAGACCAATTGGGTTGACATTGTTGAATAAGAAACCGCTGGTGCCCCAGAACACGTTCGTAATACCGGCAGCCTTGGCACGGAGCGAAAAGTTAAATATTTCGGTTGGGTAGAGAGCTTGAAGTGGAGTCCAATTGCCCGAGAAACCAATCTGGACAATGTAGATTGCAAGAACTGCAAAAATCGTTGCAGTCTTGTTGGAGACTGCATTTCCGTCGTCGTCCTGAGGGGCTTTTGTACAAAGGCCCATGACAAGCATGGCAGCAACTGTGATAAAAGTGGCAGACAATGCCATTTTGCGACGTCCGAATCGTTCAGCAAAAAAGAGTGATCCGGTGATCGCAGCGAGGAAAGAGCAGATGTCGATTCCGATTCCAATCCACAACTGGGTGGCAGAGTCAGTGATTCCGGCGTTCTTAAGCATTGGACTGAGGTGGTATGAAATAATACTGACCAGGGTACCAAGCGATCATCCAAGCAAGCTGAGTAATTTTAATTAGTTTGGGTTTGAGTTTGGTGTGTTGAATTTCTGCTTACAAAGAGACGGTGCAAATCAGACTTTTTGGACAATATTTGAATCAATCCACGCATACTGCTAGAAAATGAGTCAAGGCGGGTGGCTTCTTCAACAGCAAGAGCGTTTTTGATTTCAGAAACTTGGGATGTGACAATTTCGGCATTTACATCGCCGTCAGCATGGTATTTTGCGAGAATTCTCGTTGCCTCCTCATCACGGCCCTTGAGAATCAAGTAACGAGGAGACTCTGGAAGCAGCCAAATAGTCAAAATAACAATAACGGATGGAGTCATTTGTAGGAAGAGAGGCAAACGCCACTTGAGGTCACCAACATCGTTATTCAGCGAGATGACAGTAACACGCGACAAGAAAGAACCAGCGTACCAGAAACAATTATAGAGTCCAACAAGAGTTCCACGGATGTGTGGTGGTGAAAGTTCAGTTACAAAAATTGGCGCGGCGCTGAGAAAATGAATACACTGTTGTTAGCGGGAAGAAAAGTTAAAATTAACAAGTATACCTGACAGTAATGGGCAAACCAATCCCGAAAATGCAACGGCCAACAATCAACTGCGTGTCACCGACAGTAGTACTTTGTAAGGTCGCACCAATGATAATAAGAAGCGATCCAAACACGAGTGCAAACCGGCGTCCGCGAAAATCGACAACTCACATGGCTGCAAATCCACCAATGATGTTTCCAACGTTGATGATAGAAGCCAGCCGGCCCGTTGGCGTGTCTTGCGCGTTGATACAAAAGTAGTCTTTGAATTCTTGGAATGAAAGCACTGATCCGAACATGGACCCATCATAACTGTTGTTGGCAGAGTTGATAAATACTAGTATCAGTATCAAATACAATGACCAAAGGGTTTTCGGTTTCACTTCTGCCATCTTTTTTTTTCCTGAAAGGTTGAGAAAAGGGTTATTTGCTTTTAAAGCTTTTTTTCTTGGCTTACCACAAAAATCTTGAGAGAGTAAAATTTTAAGATTTTGTCTAGACTGTGATTAAATGGTAGTCACCAAAGTGAATTACAATCAAAATCAAGTGAAAGACCATGTCACGGTAATGAAAACGAAATAAAAATACTTGAGTATTTCTTCTTTTTGAAATAAAAAAGCAGTTACCAGGAAAGAGTGTAGTGTAAAATACCGAAATGTGAGATTACTTTCTCACAGAAAAATTAAATTTTTTTTAAAGACAATTTTAACACTGCGTATTCAGGAAACTCTCCTGTTCTCGGTCGCCACATGATAAAATAACGGTGTTGTATCGTTACATTCTTATATCTGAAAAAAAACAACCTCCAAATTACCCCTCGATTGTAATTCATTAATTAGCCATGTGTAAAAATGAAAAGTAGCGGTAAATTTTATTTCAAAATTGACACGCAATGCCAAATATCTAGCAGATAAGAAAATTAATTTTGTCATAAATCTAATGGATAAACGACGGCATACATATTTTATTCAACTCTGTAAATTGAACATGTGATACCCGATGAGTAGTGATCAACACAAAAAATTATGGCACACATCAGGCTTGCAAACTACTAGACTGCAACAAAATTCGCCCAGAAAGTATCGCATTTTTTCTTGATTATTCATCTGTGTGATAATGCGGAATCGAAACAGTTTGAGTATCAAAAATTTTGGGTGGCATCAAAATAGAGGAAGAAAAAAAAAAGCCCAGGAGAAAATTGAAAACAATTACAACTCAAAATAGATCAGAAACATATTTCAACATAGAAGGAGAAACAACAAAAACACTGAAAAACACTACCAAAACAATTCGCTACCACAAAATGACTAAACTAGAAACGCAAAAACAGAACGCAACTCAAGTTTCATACCATTCGCATGCTACTCTAATCAACGGCAAGCGTTTGCTGTTCATCTCTGCTGCAATTCACTACCCGCGATCAACACCAGAGGTTTACTTTGCTTTTCTTTTCTTTTCTTTTCTTTTTTTTGGCTGTTCTTAATTGTCAACTTTCGCAGATGTGGCCAAAAATGATGAAGAAAGCGAAAGCAGCGGGTGTCAACTGCATCGAGACTTACTTATTCTGGAATCTTCACGAGAAAGTCAAAGGCAAGCATGACTTTACCGGCAACCTTGACTTCCTGCACTTCAATCAGTGCGCACAAGATGCTGTTGTCAGTGTGAGCGCTCAAAATTTCCTTCAATTTTTTTTGTTTCCATTGTAATTGCTTACCAATTATTTATTGGCAGATCGGGCCTCATATTTGTGCCGAAACAAACTATGGTGGTTATCGGGCGTGGCTACGTGACATTCCAGGAATCGAAATCCGAACGAACAGTCAGCCGCATAAGAAAGAGATGGAAAAGTGGGTGCGTGTTGTTGGAAACATGCTACGCCCGACTCTCGCTCCAAATGGAGAGCCAGTTATTCTTTTGCAAATTGAAAACGAATACAATCTTGTGGCAAAAAGAAACGGTGAAGAGGTTTGCTTCTTGTCTAGTCATTTATTTACTCTGACACCGGTTTTCAACTATTCAAGGGTCAAAAATATCTTGCTTGGGCAATTCAGTTGGCGCAATCTCTTACACTGAACGTTCCTTGGGTTATGTGTCTTGAAGGTATGTCAGGCGCAATTGAAACCATCTTTCTTCCTACCACTACCACGACTACTGCTATCGTCACAAGAATTCCTCGGTGGTATATTTCTGCGCCGTTTGATGTGTCGCTCGAAAACGAAGATGTTGGATTCACTTTAAACATGAGCTCAATGTACAAGGGTGCTATTTACATCAAAGGAAATAACGTTGGACGTTACTTTATCACCCCAACATTCCCTTCTGCAGATGCATTCACGTGGCTTTCCAATGCGCCCCGCCAGTTCAAACTCAATACCACCTGCCACGAGAATACTTGCAAACTTCAGGTAGCACGTTGGTAGCACTGGAAGAAGGTGTCAAAAATATCGACATTGGAAAAGATTCCATCGACTTGTGGGCTTTATAATTATGATATGTTTCCTTCTTATTTTATTTTAGTAAATGAATTGTGCGGCACAAATGATATCATTCACAAAAAAATGAGCAGTTCAATATTTTTCGTGTGATTAAATTTTAGAACTGACTCAAAAATGGTAAAGACCCATTGTTACATCTCATCCCCATCTATATCTCCATCAAATTTGTCTCCCACCTAAGCCATCCCTTCGTCGAATTAGTTTTAGCTTGCTAGATGTTGTAGTGCCGCATAATCGACTAACCGGACAATGACATCTGGAATCCCAAACCTGCCAACTCCGAACCACATGATGGGAATTATGTTGCTAACCCTTTGACTTGTATTCAGGCTTTCGTCAAGATTGTGAAGAACAAAGCTTACTACAAGCGTTACCAAACTAAGTACCGCAGAAGAAGAGGTTTGTTTCGCGCTTTATAAGCCTTAGTTATTAGCGAATACTTCGATTATTCAAGTGATGATCAATCAATATGGTATAGTTCAGCTGAAACTATCGTGTTGAATCTAAAGCAAAATGTCTTTCGCTCCTATCTGATCCCCGTTTTTTGTGTAATTTCTTTCTCTTCCCAAACGGTTTTAAACATGTTTGTTAACTGTTTTCTCTTTGCAGAGGGAAAAACTGACTACCAATCCCGCAAGGCTCTTGTTACCCAGGCCAAGAATAAGTACAACTCGCCAAAGTATAGACTTGTCGTGCGCATCACCAACAAGGACATTGTTGCACAAATTGTTTACGCCAAGATCCAAGGTGATGTTGTTCTCGCTGCCGCATATTCACACGAACTTCCACGCTACGGAGTCAAAGTCGGTCTCACCAACTGGTCTGCCGCGTATTGCACTGGTCTCCTGATTGCCAGACGTTTGCTCACCCAGCTCAACCTTGCCGACAAATACGAAGGAAACCAGGAAATCGATGGAACTTATTACGAAGTTGAGGCCGTTGACGATGCGCCGCGCCCATTCCAATGTTTCCTGGATGTCGGTCTCCGTCGCACCACCACTGGTTCGCGCGTCTTCGGTGTGCTTAAGGGTGCCGTTGACGGTGGTCTGAAGATTCCACACTCCGAAAACAGATTCCCAGGCTGGGACACCAGCTCTAAGGAGCTCGATGCCGAAACTCTCCGCAAGTACATTGTCGGAGGACACGTCAGCGAGTATATGGCTGAGCTTGAGGAGGACGATGAGGACTCATATAAGCGTCAATTTGCCAAATACATTGAGGAAGAAATCTCCCCAGACGACTTTGAGGAGCTGTACGAGAAGGCTCACGAAGCCATCCGCGAGAACCCTGAGCGCATCATCAAAGAGCACGAATATGATGATGAGGCGAAAGAGAAACTCAAGAAGTTCAAGACGCAGCGCAGAAACTTGAAGCAGAGGGTTGACCGCATCAAGCAAAAGAAGGCTTCGTGGTTGGCAAAGCGTGCTGCTGACGAATAAATGTTGCTGATCTTTTGTTTAGTTGCAAAAATTTTTAATAAAACGAATGTTGGGTGAAAATACCAGATATTCGGAAATTTGTGTTTGCCATTCGCAATGAGTCATTTTGATTCACATTCCTCAATACATTACTGAACTGGATGAAGACTTGCGAAAATGTAACGATGCAAGTTTACAATATTTGTGCCCAGGTTCAACAAAGGATTTCGTGAATAAACGGTTCTATCACAGCTGTGCTGGTATTGGAAACAAATTAACGGTCATTGAGACTTCAAATAAGTTATTTGTGGATTTGTTAAAAATGCTGGGATATACGAAGTGGTTGGATTACATCTAATTTCAAATGAAATGGTCAGTGTACAAAAAGATAATGAAAGCTTTTGAATGAATTTTAAAAATAAAAATAAATAAAAAACTAAATTTTTTTATCATCCTTTTTCTGGATAAAAACGTCAAATTTAATTAAATTATTTCTACAATGAGTTCAGTTAGCGTTGTTCTAAAAACCGTTCAGATTTATTAATACACAATTGAAATATGCAATAAAAAAAAATGGGAGAATACTTCCAGGTGGTTGTTGCAAGTAATAAAATAAATTTTTTTTGGCAACATTATACACAGTACTTTTCAAAACACAAGGCTATCAGTCCACTTGTGCATTAATAGATTCACTTTAATAAAATGATAAACGTTGATATTGGTGTCTTAATTATTATGCCAGTTTTTTTTTGGTTTATTTGTTTTCAAGAGTAGTATTTTAGTTATATGAGAATTTACAACCAGCACAGTAGTATTGATTAGTGTTGATACAGTATGGAAAATTGGGATTTATGTACCATGATTGGTATAATGATAGATTTCATGACTAAGAGGACTGTTCTCTGTGACTGTGATAAATATGCATACTAGAACAATTTCTTTCTGCGGCCATGTTCAAAGTACTTTGAAAATCCTTTGAGTATAATTTTTTCCAATGACTTCGGACTTTGTGAATGTACAAAAAACTCTTTTTTTTTTTTTTTTTTTTTGTTGACCAAAAAATTGAAATTGAAAAAAATAAGGG